>CAXIVR010000009.1:1897558-2060058 GCA_964035755.1 Teleogryllus oceanicus | reverse complement strand
TTAATTTGTATTTGAAACCGGGTGCGCGGCGGCGGCGCGGCCGCGACTCGACGCGCCGCCGACCAACTTATCGGCGTGTGGCCTATGTGAACCCGCAGCGCCATCGGCGGGGCAGCGCAGCCTGATGAAAGTCGCTACAATTACGCGTCGCGGGCGCTCGCTTTTGTTTTTTATTAAAAAGAGGGCCTGCTCATTGAGATTCATCCTGCGCCGGAGCCGCTGATTTAATTAAAGCACCGCCGCCTCGCGAGCCGCCGCCGCCGCCGCCGCCGCCGCCCCCGTGCCGCTGCACCTTTGAGTAGCGCGGGCGGGGTGCGCGGCGCGTTGCGGGGCGGGGCGGGGCGGAGCGGAGGGCTCGGCGCAGCCCCACTCCGACCTGCGCTGTTATATGCGCAGATTGGAATTGGACTCCATTTCATTACTAGAGAGCTCATCATATTTTAAAAGCAGGGTCCCGCGCGGGGCGGGGGACGCGGGGACGACCCGCCCGCGCCCCGCCCCTCCCCACCCCGCCCCGCCCCTCGCCCGGCGCCCCGTGCAATTTAATTTGCTCCATAAAATCTGTGTCGCTCTAAATCTGCTGTATGGAAGGGATTTGAAGGCTCATTCCGTGACACAAGTGGATGGAGCGTCGGCGGCAGGGGGGGCTTTGGCTGGCGGCGGCGAGCGGAAGGCAGGGGAGGGGGGGCGAGGGATCGGCGTTGCGCAGACGCCCACGCTTCCCCCCTCCCCCTCCCCACCCCTCCACGCCCCTGCGCCGACGCGTCGCGTGGCTTCACCTGCCTCCTCGCGCGAGGGGCGAGGCGAGGCGACGCGACGCGGGTGTGCGCGCCGATTAGATTGTTCCGAGGCCCACGGCTTTGATAGCACCAGCAGGAGGAGGAGGAGCTGGCAAAGGGATGACACTACAGTGGACTACGGTTATAGTGAACGTCTGAGGACGAACGGTTTTCGTTCACTATATCAGATGTTCGCTATATCCGATGTTCACTATATCCGAGAATGTCAAAATTAAATAGAATTTTCTCAACAATGATTATTTTATTAATATTTATAATACATGAAAATACATTAACAACAGACACTGAAAATTTCAACATCTTTATTTTTCATTAAAAAAATCAATTATTTTGAATTGTTTCCTTCCTATATATTTCTTTAGAAATTTCTATACGTTCTTGTCCAGAATTGCTGCTCTCCATTCTTGATTCTGAAAGATGTTTTGACTCTAAGTATCGAAATACGCCCTTCATATCTTTCAAAGCCCTGTGCGTTGTTAGAACACAGTCCAACTCTCCGAAGGCCATTTAACTCGCCTAATAACATACGAGATCTAATTCATTTCCAGGACTTATTTCTTACGTTCGCTATAGCTGAGGTTCAGGTTCACTATAATCGAAGCTTCTTATGCTTATTTGTAATGTAAGTGAAACGGGACCACTAATTTAAGTTCACTATAACCGAGGGTTCACTATATACGAGTTCACTACAACCGGAGTTGACTGTAGTTGATGCAATTAGCACAAAAAAGGAGGTATTTAGAATGATTAACATATGTACTAATGGTTTGGAGGTCTATTATCCTGAAAGAGGTGGGAATTGGAATGAACCATGCGATAGTTAATGATGCTTAAAAACGAGAAGATATACTACGGATTGTTTAAAGTGGATACTTGCTAAAACTGTGTAAAGCTGTAGCAGTGAAATATCAACAGTGATATTTTTGTGAAGACGATAATGAAAATGATTATCTGGTAGCGTGTGTTGCAAAGAATAAAACTTCTCCGTTGGCAGAAAAAGCGATTATAGTTGCTTCGCTCCACAGATGATTCCTGGTAGAAGGCCTTCAGTACTAGTGACTGGTTTTCGTGATGAAGAGATTAGAAGCGGCAGACGTTTAACGTAACGCAACGTAGAAATTGTGTGAGTGCGGCGCTCATAAGATGGAATGGGAAAACTAACTTGGGCTGCTGGGAGAGGCGCGAGGCCAGCCGGAAACGCCAGCGCGATCGCGAGAAGTGTCCTCGAGGGGAAACGCGGCGGAAGCGGCACAGAAGCGCCGAGGCTGCGGTGGGCGGAGCGGGAGCGGAGGCGCGGCCGGGGCGGTGGCAGGGGTGAAGGCGGCAGGTGGTGGCGGGGGGGGGGGGCAGAGGCGGGGACAAAGGTGGGGGCAGAGGCCGGGACAGAGGCGGGGACAAAGGCGGGGACAAAGGCGGGGGCAGAGGCGGGGGCAGAGGCGGGACAGAGGCGGGGACAGAGGCGGGGACAGAAGGCGGGGGCAGAGGCGGGGGAGAGGCGGGCAGAGGCGGGACAGAGGCGGGGCAGAGGCGGGGACAGGGCGGGGCAGGGGGGGCGGCGGGAGATGCGAGGGCAGAGGCGGGAACAGAGGCGGGGCAGAGGCGGGGACAGAGGCGGGGGCAGAGGCGGGGGCAGTTGCGGGGGCGGAGGCGGAGGGGGGCGGCGCTTGAGCGTGACGGACACGACGCTGCACTCTGCGCCACTTCCGCGCCCCTTCGCTAATTACTGGAGATTAGGCCGACCGCCTCGCGCCTTTTAGTCGGCGCGCCTGTCGCCGCCGCTTCACACGTCCTGTTTATGAGTGGCCGCTGAAAGGGCGTCCTTCTTACTCGACGCCACGCCCCCTCGTCCTCACGCCCCCACGATCCCACGCTCCCACGCCCCCACGCCTCACGCGCCACGCACCCACACCCCCACGCCCTACGCCCCCACCCCCACGCCCCCATGCCCCATCACCCCACGCCCCCATGCCCCATCACCCTACGCCCCCACGCTCCACGCTCCCACTCCGCCACGCCCCCACGCCACCGCCAATGCTATCACTTCGCGCTTCCTCTGTTCCAGAGCCCCTACACAAGCTGTTGTTGCTATTGCAGGAGCCATTAATGCCAATGCCGTTACCACTTACATTGTCAACGGTACTGCTAGTTCTTTGGCCAACACTTTTACATCCAGACATAGCAAAAGTATTGCATAAACGATCTCTCTAGGATCTGACTATCTTATGACATCTCACCAACACCGAAATCGCTACCAATGAAGCAAACTCCCAAACACATCTTTCCTCGCACAAAATTCTACCTCCACCGCCACTCATTACAACGATTGCCACTACCACCACTATGACTCTACCACAATCGACGTTCCGCCCTTCCATCACCTTGTTTCGCAGGATGACCGCCCCCAACCCAGCAGGCCATCGCCGCCGCTCTCCGTCGCCCCGCCCGCCGTCTTTGCCGCCGCCCCCTGCGAGCCGCCGCCGCTTTCAAATGCAATCCGGCGCCATTAGGAAAACGCTCGGCGGAAGCGCGCGGCTCGGCGCCCCCGCCCCCGCCCCCGCCCCCGCCCCGCCCCCCCCGCCCTGCCCCGCCCCGCCCCCGCCCCGCCCCGCCCCGCCCGCCCCGCCCCGCCCCGCCCCGCCCCGCCCCCGCCGCCCCTGCCCCGCCGCCCGCCCCGCCCCGCCCCGCCCCGCCCCCGCCCCGCCCCGCCCCGCCCCCCGCCCCGCCCCGCCCCGCCCCCCGCCCCTGCCCCGCCCCGCCCTGCCCCTGCCCCTGCCCCGCCCTGCCCCGCCCCGCCCTCCGCGTGGCGACGACCCTGACACCGCGGGCGCAATCTTCGCCTTTCGATGCTGCACGTTACCTACTGGATACCAGACGCCCAGGGGACTATAAGGAATGGACGTGTCTCGACACTTCTAGGGAACGCCGGTAACGGGCTCCACCAAAAACACTCACTACTCTACAAATGAGATCAAGGAAATGCAATATATTTTAATATTTAAAGAAATATGAAATGTAACAAAAAAATCCTAACCTTCCACATTCAATTCTTTAGTGATTTAAACGAACTCTGAATTGAATCGACTTGGCAACAATAGATCTACGACTAATGATACTTCATGTAAACCGAGGTTATCGTAATCGCATTGAATGATTATGTTTTCTGGAGAAGCTTACTCATCTCCCTACAGGTAGTAAATCAATAAATTATTCATATCAGCAAAGACTGTTGCTCACTTTACACTCATTTCCTTGCAAGTCTCCCTTGCAAGAGTAGTGCTTGATTAGAAGACTTATATTAACTTTCAGCTCCTTAGATTATTAATTATTCGTATTCAGAAGTCACGATCCTCGCTTCTAACGCTTTTGATTACGAACACAATATAATTATGCAATAACTGAATACATTTCGCGAAAAATTCTTTTTCAGGTGTAATGTTTTTTATATGGGCCTTATGTTTGCCCAATACGATATATTTTTAGACGAAAATCTCACACTTCAATACATAACTACTACTGGAACTAACCAATAGTAAAAGGAAATTGAAATAAGAATATAATAAAGACATCAAAGATGCATTGAATTGCAATAATATTATATCTCAACGCATATTTGCGTTTCCTACGAGCCTACTTGAATTTTCTCGTTGGATTAGCTTGAACATGTTTCCTTCTTTGGAGTGATACTTAACAGGAAACCTGAAAACTACATGAAATACATTTTTTCAAATAATCACAATGTGGAAGAGCTTTTGTACCACACTGAACAAGACATATAATATTACCTTTTTATAACTCGATACCCCAAATATTACCTTTTTATAACTCGATAAAATATGATAAGTAACGTGATAGAAATTATTATAAGGGAAAGAGCAAGTAAGTTTAATTGCTATTATTGTGTTTTTAATATTCAAATCCGATTATTCCTGTTATTCTATGTTTCTTCTGATTGCTTCGTATCCTCGATTGGATCACATCACATCAATTTCCTTCTATCATTTGCCAAAGGTAAGTTGTGAAATTGAAGAGAGAGAATAGATGTAATGTCTTCGTTAGTTAAATAGAGGCTTTAGGAAACAAGCATGTACCCATTTTCTACACGTGCGTTCACTCGCCGCCTGTCTCACACACATACCCTCGCGCAAACACAAATTTCTATCTCCAAAGCGAAACTGAAGCCTACAACCTCCTGAAGCGACGGTTCCGTAGTTGCTCCCTCAGCTCTCTTCGCCCTCCCGGCCGGCCGGCCTTCGTTTCATTCTCCCTGATAGCGTTCTTTTTAATTCACCGTCTATTTCCAACCCCAAAGCGAAATAAATGCCCCCTGCCCTGGGCGTTCCGACGCGTCCCCTGGCCGGCGCGAGTGACGCATTGCCGCCCACGCACCTGCGCCCCGCCCCGCCCCCCGCGCCCCGCGCCCCGCCCCTCCCGCCCCGCCCCTCCCGCCCGCCACGCGCCCCGCCCCGCGCCCGCCCCGCGCCCCGCCCCACGCCCCGCCACGCGCCCCGCCACGCGCCCCGCGCCCCGCCCCGTGCCCCGCCCCGCGCCCCGCCCCTCCCGCGCCCCGCCCACCGCGCGCAACCCTTTATAATGTTCCGTTATTTATGTTTCGCCAACTTAACAGCTTCGGTGCGGCCCCGCCGGCGGCATCGCGCAACATCCACCCCTCCCCGCTCGGCGGAGGAGCGCTCAGTCGGAGGGCGTAATAGAGGGGATTATAATAATCACCGCGCTGCGAGGAGGGCCGGCTGGTCGGGAGCTCTCCAAGGGAACTTCCGCAAGTTCGCAGCGGGAGGGGGGAAGGCGATGGACGCCCGGCTGTGGTGATGATGGAGGCAACGGAGTCGGTCGAGGTGGTGATGGTAATAGTGATGGGGGTGGTGGCGATATCAGTGACTGCGGCAGCAACGCTGCTGGTGGTGGTGGGGGGGGGTGGTGGGGTGGGGCGGCGTTTGTTGTGGGGGGGGGGGGGGGCGGTCGAGGCGGATTGTAGTGTGATGAAGATGATGGCGGTGCCAGTGCCTACGGCAGTGACGCTGCTGCTGTTGGTGGTGGTGGTGGTGGGTGCGAGTGGCGTTGGCAGCGGCGGGGACGGCGGCTGAAGCGGACGAGACGACGGGCGCGGCGAGGGCGGGCCGGGCGCGGAAGGAGAGAAAGAGAGAGAGAGGGGGAGAGGGCTCTCAGTCGATTTGCAGCCCCTCCGGACGTGTCTCCAGCGGCGAATTTCCTAAAGTGGCAGTTCGTGCGCCCCGCGTCACCCGGCCACCGCCTCTTGTTTAACCATGACTGCCTCGATGAACGCCGGGCACAGCGTTCGGGAAGGGAGGGACGAGAACGCAGGGAGAGAAGAGGAGGAGAAACACAAGCGGAGAAGAAGCAGTATGTAACGTGACAAAATATGAGAAGCAAGAAGATTCTTCCCGGAAGCGGTAGCTCAGTGCATCTACTGATGTCACTGCAGCGCCTCTGACCGGGAGGTTCTAGGGTTACACTCGCTACGCTGGCAGGATGTTCGACATTAGCTCTTCAGCTAGGTCGAATTCAGTCAATGTGTGGAGGAGAATTCTAGCAGCCGGCTGCTCTGATCGGTAGTTTTCCATGGTTTCTCCGATCAACACCAGGCGAATGCCCAAGCAGAGCCACGCGCGATCTTTCTTTCCTCTCCCCTTACACACTCACACCAACATGCTCTACTCTACCACATATTCCGGGAGGCCTCTCGGGAGCTTAGAGCTGGGGCGGTGCCCCGCTGCTGGCAGAGTCCTAGTTAGGGGGAAACCCCGCTAGCCGACGGTAGATTGACGCCGGATTACGCCATCCAGCGGGGGAATGTCACTGCCATCTCCAGGAGAAAAAACATACACTACATTTACAGGACTAATGACCTAATCTGATGATGCGCCTGGATACACTAACCAACCAACCAACCAACCATGCAAGAAGATTCATAACAAGAAAATCAAAGCATAAGAAAATGCGTAAGAGAATGATAAAGACGAAATACGGAACGACACTAGTAGACACTAAAATTATAATTTTTTCTGGATTTTCTAAGAGTAAAGATTTAAAGATAGTCACAAGAATTCTGAGCAAGTTTCAAAAGTGTTGTGTTCATAATCCATTGTATAAAATAGTCCAAAAATTATAGACTTTGCCAAAGAAACTAAATTAAACAGTAACTGTAATATTTTTAATAAAAGAAATACCGGCTACTTTCTAAAACTCATCGTGATATTGAATATAACGTCACAAAAAATCGTTTGTTCCCGAGGAACAGGATCAAATTAGCTTTAATTCTCAGTAAACTGAACCTTTCAATACGTGTTTGTCAAATCCATTTAATTTTTCCATTCGAAGCCGCCGACCACAGGTAGTTAATTTTATTTTGTGCGTCGTGGACATCGGAAAGGGGTTCTTGTTTTCCGATATCGTTTCTTTTTTCTTAAGCTTTTGCCACGATGTCGAGATGGCACTAGTTAACTCTGCTGCAGGGTTATTTCGACTACCCACCGCGTAGTGGGCAGGGATGACTTACCAATGGGTACCATGGTATACATTTAGCTGAATGGATTATGATTTATTATAATGTTTATACTATTGCAATAAAACAATGGGTACACTTCATTCTGTCTGGCACTCTTCTATGAAAATTCATACAACTGAAAGTAATTTTGAAGGATTTCTGTATTGTTTCTAGTCTTAATTCAAGGTTATCTACGTAAATACCGATTTTTGTTTTGTTCACACACTCTGATAATTTTATTCTTTTATCTAATTATGAAATAATAAAAAAACCTATTATAGTATTTAATGTTAGATCAAGAAGAAACATCATTATTTGCTTTGTTAAACTGTTGCTTTGCCGTTTTTCTCACGAGCTTTGTATGTTTAATATGCTTTAACTGAAACATATAACCATCAGTTCAACGGTGTTAATCACATAAGTTAAGAATTTGAATAAAATATAAAATAACTTTTTTGACCCCCCTACTCATTTAAAGAAATATAACTTCTGCACACAGGCACCAAAAGTAGGTCCTGTAAATCTAAACAATCTTAATCAGTGAACGAAAGGCAACAGGAGCTTGATGCCTTTTATCCTCATTGTGTGCCGAGAACCTACCAATTATCTACACGATTTATATTGCTATATTTGACTTACAACTCTAAAATAATTTTAAACATATACAGTTAAATATCGTTTTATCTCTTCTGCTCCCATATACGTTCCTCATAGAAAAAGTTACCGACACCAACTTCGCCATTGAGTTGAAAGGAAATTATCATTTGAAAAGTTACGTATATTGATGAGTCATTATCTGATGAAAAGGAACATATATCTCAAAACTCTTGTGACCCTGTCGAGACTTCATATTTCTAGTGCACCTCATTTTAAACATCACAATAAACTCAGTGAATTGGTGTGCAATCCGCGGCTATCAGAACAAAAGACTAAACGTCTCAACTCTTGATTGCAACGGTTTATCGATCGAAAGTGACAGAGTTTTCTGTCATCATTTTTGTATTCTTTGTTGCAAAATTAGTTTTACTGAGTTTATTTCATTGTAAGTGTTGCTAGTTTTATTGCTAGTGTTATTGCTAGTAGAATAAACGAGTAAAATATAAATTTTTCGAATGAGATAATTTAATTCTCAAAACTGTGATAGCAGTAAATAAAACAGTTTTTTTCTCGAATTCCAAATATTATCTTATCCATAAATGTATTGTGATAGTTTATTTGGCATTTGATTATTGTCATGTGATTAATTCGTGGAACAACAAAATGTACTTCTACGTCATTGAAGGGCATTTTACAACCCACTTACAAGTTAACAATAATTATATGAAAAAAGTTATGTAAATAATGTTTATAAGGAAAAACTAATATATTATTTACAAACAAAAACAAGAGAAATATAGCTGCAATTGGCCAGAGAAGAGACAAGGAAATCGTGTAATTAATTTCGACTTGTTTTGTTTTCAACCAGCTGAATTAACTCGTGTTGTCAGGATATTTATTTATCACAATCATCTAAATTAGGCGGGAAAATGAATGACTTCTATCTGTAGTGTAAAATGGAAGTAATTTCATTAACGTCTCCGCCCTGCACCCCGCCCTGTCTCATTCTATGCCTCCCCGCCCCACCCCCGCGTTTCGCGCTCTCCTCCAGGCGCCTACCCCTTTTATGGCCCGCCCCTCACCCCCATCCCTCCCCACCTTCCCCCTCCCCCTCCCCTCCACGCCCCACCTCCCTCGCATTGTCTTGTCTGGTCCCGACCCGGTTCTGTAACGCAATCCCTAATACGTAAACGCATTGCGGGATTGCATTAAAACTAATTTTGTAAAAAATAAATTTAGGGGTAACATTCTGTAATAAAAATCCCTCTACGTGTTTCTTCGGTCACTGAGATTATGTGGGCAAAATTTGGTTGAAATTTATCCACACTTCTTTACTATTTCCGAATCACTTTCAGAGATATTCACTTGTCGAGGAACTCTAGATATGTTTTCCACCTAAGCAAGAAATAATTCAGATAGATTGGCGCAGTGTTTCGAGTGATCGAGCAGTGAGGTTCGTCTCAGCAGAACTCCGTTCACCCCGCGTGACTTAGTGTAATAAACCTTGTTTAAGTTGAAGTGAGCCAGTAATCAACGAAGTGACTTTCAGTTTTGTATGCCTAATGGTATATTCTCAGCACCTGGACAAGCAATTAGCCGATCCCTGTATGTAGTCAAGAATTATGACAGCAACGTTTCAGCTAATGGTGAAGTGATCGTAAACCAACAATCTACTTCTATTTAAGAAGCAATGGAAATCCAGCTTCAGGTAGCTTTGAAACAGCAAAGGAGCGATTCCGGCAATAGAGTGGCCTCCAACTCAACAACCCCAGAGGACACGAAATAGCAACAAATAACGGTGATCATCGATCGAGAAAAGTCAGTGAGTGATACCGAAAATACGCAAGATGCGAAGGAAAAAAGTACAAGTTCTGTAAGTGACACTGAACTGCCAAATACTCAAAGTCTTCACAATATCATCTCCATTAACAATGCTCCTCACTTAGGTCAGAACAATTCCCAAAATGCACGGCGTGATAGGAATATACACCCATCCAAATCAAGAAATCCCTTTCTAAACACATTAATGAAAACGATAACATCAGGTATCATCAATTTCTTAAACTCGTTGATCCCTACCATCATTACAACACAAATTTTAATATCCTCTTACTTAAGGAACAGCTATGGTAGTTCATCGCCATAATAAACTAACACTCATAAATTGGAACGCAAATGGCATTACAAAGAAAGATGAACTAATTAACCTTCTACGTTCTCAAATGTTGATATCGCATGCATAACCCAAACAACTTAAAAATGAATTGTATATTCCAGGCTACACCATCTACAGAACAGACAATTGACAATGATGGTGGAATATTATTAGCTTTAAAATAAATTATAGAACCCCATGAAACACGTATCCCCACACACAGGCGCAGAAACCTCCGTAATCAGAATAAGAATAAATAACCAAAATTGGAATGTAGTTGTAGCATACAAACCACCTTCAGTCAAAATAGTCACGGTAAACATCGAAAATATTTTTATATATTTATATATAAATATATTACTCGTCATTTCAGAAAAAAAGGAATACAATAGTCAATAGACATTTCGGAAGCTTTCGATAGAGTTTGGCACAATGAACTAAATTACAAAATCAGTAAAGCTAGAACTCTACCTTACATTGCTGAAATAATAAAAACCTTCTTAAATAACCGAACATTATCAGTAACAGTAAACAATCATCAATCCAATCCCAAAATAATAATGGCTGGTTTACCTTAAGGGTCTCCGCTTTCTCTTACTCTCTTCAATCTGTACGTAACCGCCATCACAAATCAAAATGAAACTCATATTGCTTAGTTTGCTGACGGCACAGCCATATACTCATCAGAAAAAACACCAACAGACAAAATGAAAATTCAACTATACCTACACCAAGTAGAAGGCTGGGCTAGCAAATCTAAATTTCTCCTAAATCCAACTAAAACAGCAGAAAAAATTTCATTCTCAGACCGAACACGTTCCTTCCCCCTGAATTCTAATGCACAAACAATCTGGTACCCTCCAATTACACCAATAAGATATCTTTGATTACACATTGATATACTTCTTAATTGGAAATAACATATTGTCATCAAAATTAACTAAGCCAAAAATAAATTACACCAATTCAAACCTCTTATAAACAGAAATAGCCATCTGCCATACATATTCAGAACTATAGTAAGACCTCTGGTGTTATATGTCTGTTCAATATTGTTAAATACATCCAAAACAAACATTAACAAAATTCGTATCATCCAAAATCAATCTCGATGAACAATAAAAAATGCTCCATGGTATGTAAAAATAAACAATTCCATAACAATTTAACCTAGAGTCTTTACCCTATCACATCACATACCTCTCCTCAAACTTTTATATAAACCTTACGCAAATACCATCCCTAACCGAATTCACGCAGAGCAGAAACTCAATTGACGATACGAGAATCAAACAAAAATCCATTTCATGTGATCGTTAAATTGTTCTTGGAAACGGAAAAAACAGAGGTGACTTAATAAGTTTCCTCAAGCATTGTATTAGCTGTAAGTAAATTGTTATTATTTAGTTAGTAACCATCAGTGCATGTGATAAAGTTGTAAAAACTGAACCACGTAATCCTCTTTAAATAAAACAATAAAAGAGGTAGATTGTAAATTCTATTTCTTTTCAACATAATCCCTTCATTTCCCTTCAACATAACTTCCTTCATTTTTCAGTCAAAGATGATATTCCAGGAAAATAAAAAAGAGTTTGCTCTTCTTCAAAGTAATTATTTACAGTTGTTCTTTGGGCGCAAATCAGCGACCGTGCAAGTTTTATTTATTTTAAATTTTTTAGATTTCTGAATAGAAAGTAATCACTGGGGGTTAAATGTGGGAGGTTTAATTCTTTAAAGTCACAGACCTTAATTGCAGCAATTGATTGATTTTAAGGAATTGAAAATGGGCGCCTTGTCGTGAAGGAATATACCTTACGACCGCTTCCCACGTCGCTTCTCATTTCCTGAAATTGAGAAGAACATGATTCTCCAGTAATTGTTTTCTTGTTTTCCAAGTACTGTATGAACGGAATGCCTAGCGAATCCCCAAAAAGGGAACGCTTGCTTGCCATCCGAATCTTTTAAGGAGTGGAGAACCCTTATGCTTCTATTGCATTGATTCGTCTTTTGTTTTAGGATCCTAAAAATGTACTCACGTTTCATATTCCGTGACGATTTGAGGATTCCAATTTTCTAGATCCGACTGAAAAACTCTCAATTTCTCCTCACACACTTCCTTTCGCCGCTGCTTTTGGGGAGGCTTTAGAATTATGGAAACCCATCTTGAACAAACCTTTGACACCCCCAAAAGTTCATGAAGAATGCTCAAAACTATTAGCTCAGACACCCCGAATTTTGTGTTTATTCTTTCCAACACACGCTTGTGTTACATGACAGAATCTTCGATTTTCTTGCGCATTTCCGAACAAGTCTCTTACACAGCTCTCCCAGAGAGCAGATTGTCTTCAATTCATTGTCTGCCACATGTTGATTATACCAGTTCTTTACCTGTAAGTAAGAAAATGAATTATCACCAAATACTGCCAGCATCCATGAATAGATGGGCCTTCCTTATTACGAAATTTGATGACAGCTCGAAGCACCGACTTCACCTGGTCCATGGCTATTTGAACAGCACTACTATTAGCCACCTATTTCTCTGCGATTTGTAAACGAAATGGCCCGAATTTTTTAATAAATCATGTTCAGACGTGTCTGATCTTGTAACAGTCCCCGAGCTTTTGGTGACACCGACTGGTAACTTGCTTTTGAAGAAAACGTATTTAGTGCCCTCCGTATTTACTCTCCGGTGTTATATGCAATTTTAAATATTATTAACAATGAAGCGAGAGGGTTTATATGAAGTGGAACTGATATATGATCTTAAAGGCTGAGACAGAACTCGTATTCCATAGTCTTAATGAGTTCATTGCCAAGAAATCGTAAACAAGTTGACTATTTGGATATGAAATAATTATCTGCTTGTTATTGCATTTCCTAATAAAATCGTTTAATATTCTGCTGCGAACAATGAAATGTCAATTTACGCAATTATAATATATAAAATGATAAATGCAGTACCTACATAATTTGCAACAAAACCTGTATAGTCAGCTCAAGCTACTTGCGTAGGAATTACTGTGACATTTCTTTTTCGGACACTGATATATTCACAATATTTTAAAAAGAATCAAAAAATATGTTTGTCAATAGCCCACATAAGTCAGACGCAACACTATTTCATTCTGCTCGACAAACAAAATGTTCAGTAAATTGTTCTTTCTTCATTTTTGTTTCTCCCAAGTCAGATAGAAATAGTAATATTGATGAAAGTCAAACAACATTCACTATTTAAAACGTTTTCCAGATTATGTATTTTCACTTTTCTTCATTGCTATGAGTCACACCAGTTCAGTGATCCAAAAATGTCACAAAACAAAGAGGCAAGTAAAGCAGTAGCGATCAAATGCTTTAACGAAACCTGCAGCGAAATTTAAATGAATTTTTGTCATTTAAACGGAATCTTAGGATAAAAAATCATCAATTTGTAATCAGAATCGATAGCACTTATATGCAAATTATTGCCGCAAAAATAGTTTTAGTACAACAATAATATTAAAATGTTCATGGATATCATATTCCTATTTGCGTTTAAGATAATTTTAATTACCATAAACGGTCGTTAAAATGAAGTTATATCTTACTAGTAATTAATTTGTTGAAAGAGTTTATGTTTGCACGTAAATCTGACATTTTCAAAAAAATTCAAGGTCGCATCAACCTCTAGGTCATTAGCGACCACTATTGGAGTTAACGTTATGGTAGCTGTGAAGATGAAACGATATGGTGATGATAAGAGGAGAAAGGACGAACATAAATACAACCATGCGCGAGGCATGCCCTTCGGTCCGAGATCGCTACGACACCAGTGCATTAGCGCTCCCGGCCACCGTATGGGCTAAATCTGACTGTATTGCTATGTCAATGCACAGTGTAATGTTAGTCTGCACAAGGAAACGCGGAAGCGCCGTTGCACTCGGTGTAGCGAAGTGGGTGAGGTGCTCGTCCCCTGGGGTGCCCCGCAGCTGTGGCTGCCCCACTGCCCCACTGGCGCCGAGAAGGTCGCTCCGACTGCCTTCCACCTCCACCACCTCCAACCCGCCATTGCGAGGGGAACATCTCTCTTCATCCACCACCCGATCGACAACACCACTGTCATTAGACCGGGGGCGGTGGCTCAGTGCATCAACTGATGTTACTGCGGCGCCTCTGGCCGGGAGGTCTTAGGTTCGGCAGGATTTTCGACAGTAGCTTTTCAGCTAGGTGGAATTCAGTCGCTGTCTGGAAGAGAATTCAAGCGACCGGCTGCTCTGATCGGTGGTTTTTTGTGGTTTCTCCGATCAACACAAGGCGAATGCCGGAGCAGTGCCCTAACAAACGGGCCGCGATTTTTCTTTCCCCTTCCAAGTCCTATCCTCTCCCCTTACACTAACATGCACTACACTACCACACTACCGGGAGATGGGTCGGGAGCTTAGAGCTTGTCCCGGCTGGGGCGGTGCCCCGCTGGTGAGAGATACCTGGTTGTGGAAATCCCCGTTAGCCGACGGTAGGTCGGCGCCGGATCTGGCCATCCAGCGGGAGAAGATCACCGCCTCCTCCCGATCAAAACACGCATTACACTTACGGGACTAATGACCATAGTAGTTGAGGCGCCAGGAATCACTAACAACCAATCAATCACCGACTGTCATTAGCATCGTGTAAGGGCCACTGTCACCATCACTGCCGTGGCCAGCGCAGCATTGTCTGCCATTGTTACCACCGCCGCTACCTTATTGCCATCCTCTTCGCTCCACTCATAGTCATCAACCATTTTTTACTCCATTATTGCCAATGACGTCAGTATCACAGCCGTATTCTTTGATTGATTTTTAGTGATTCCGAGCGCGTCAACTACTGAGGTCATTATTCCCGCAAGTGTAGTACTTTTTTTTCATCGGGAGGTGGAGGTGATCTTCCCCTACCGGATGGCGAGATCCGGTGCTGACCTACCGACGACTAGCGGGTTTTCCCCGATCTGGTATCTCTCACCATCGGGGCACCGCCCCAGCCGGGACAAGTTCTAAGCTGCCGACCGGTCTCCCGGTAGTGTGGTAGTGTAGAGCATGTTAGTGTGTGTGTGTGTGTGTGTGTGTAAGGGGAGAGGATAGGACAAGGAAGAGGAAGGAAAGATCGCGCGCGGTTAGTGGCCCGTTTGGTAGGGTACTCCTCCGGCATTCGTCTGGTGTTGATCGGAGAAAGCAAACAGCGGCTGAATTCGACCTAGATGAAAAGCTAGTGTCGAAAATCCTGCCGCCGTCAGGAATCGAACCTAGGACCTCCTGGTGAGAGGCGCTGCAGTGCCATCAGTGGCTGCACTGAGCAACCCCTCCCAGTGCCGTATTCGCAATCGTCACCGTATCCACCTCCTCCTCACTGTTCTCACTGATTCTATTTGTTACTGCCACTATCACTAGGGGCGGATTTTTATGAAATGTCGTGGTTTCTCTTTTCACTTTATAAGTATGTCGTTTAGTGCAGACATTAATTTAATATTTCGACAAAAGGAAATGAGCCATTTTATGCGTCACTTTTTTGCATTTTTTCTCAATTTCGACTAATAAGGCATGTTTTACCTTTTCTGTCCTTTTTAATGCATTTTCCCTGTTTTATTTGATTTTAATATAATTTTAATGGTACTTGTAAATTATATTTAGGAGATGGAACAAATATTCTCCACAGAATTTCAGAGTAGGTTATTCGATTTCCTTGCACAGAAATTGTAATGTCAGCTATCGTGAGTATGTCATCTAAGGTTCCTGTGACGCATATCAGGGCCAACATCGGTTCGACCGATTTCGTGATAAATAAAGACAGAGATTTCCTAGTAAAGAACATTCCAAACTAAACATTTGCTTCCTGAGTTCACTTGAACGAAAGGAACAAGCCTCAATTACATATATTACTTGATGGATATTGGATATCCAACAGATTGAGATGTTCATTTGAACTGATTTTTATCACATTTTTTACGTCGTTTTTCTTTGCTTTTAGGGGACTTTTATAACATTTTAAGAGAATGATATTGATAATTTTTGGTGATGTTTTAGATCATCTAAATCCACCCCTCTAATGATCTCCGTTTCCGTCCTCATTTCATCCACAGTCTCCGAATGCAGCCTCACCGCCAATTCACCTGCAGGGTCCCATAGAACGACGCGGAAGATCCGCAGTCTAAGCGAATTGGCCGCAGGGGAAGTTTCGCGTCACGTGTTGCCTTATGAGCACGTTCAGACCAGCGCGGCAGACGTGCGTCGCGGCAACGGATTGGCAGCGTTTAATCGGCGGCGAAATTTGTAACGCAGTCAGACGCGTTTCTTCCGCTGTAGCTAGAGTTTCGTGGAATTTCGCTCGTGTTCGGGAGTCTTCACTCTCCTCTGGATCGAGCGACCTTGCCAACCGTCACCAAACGCCGACTCATGATTGACGCTCCGGTGTGAACGGTCCCGCGAATTCCGCGGCCGCGTCTAGCTCGGAACTTTCCGCTCCGCACCCGCTGCGGATCTGCCGCGCCGGTCTGTGGGAGCCTTAGCTCGGAACTTTCCGCGCCGCACCCGCTGCGGATCTCCCGCGCCGGTCTGTGGGAGCCTTAGCTCGAACTTTCCCGCCGCGGTCTCCCGCGCCGCTCTGTGGGAGCCTTTCATCGCTGCCCGCGCGGGCGCGCGGGGCGCGGGCAAAAACTCGGCGGCGGTAAATCGCCCAGAGCGAGCGCCTCAAACGCGCCGCTACCGCCGCCGGCGGCCGCGATGAGTAACGAGCGCTGCGCAACAAACGTCGCGCGCCGCATTCCCCCCTCCCCCCTCCCCCTCGCCGGCAACGCGGACAGCTCGGCCCGGGGCCTCGCAACACAAAGCTTGAGGGTGCGGTTAAAGTTCGGAACACGGTGCACCCTTAAGACGGCTCCACACATTCGGCATTCGCCGAGCAGCGAGCTAGCGCTCGTCTAATTCCGAGCAGCTGACGTTTTCGGCGAATGTTTGCTCCCTTTGATGTGTCCAAAAATCTGACACGCGGTGGGTAGGGCGAGTCCCGAATGTTCGTCGCTCGGCAAATAGCAAGCAACTCCTCCACACTACTCGGGATTCGGTGTGCGGTCGCTCGGTGTTCGTCGAACAACAAATGTGAGGAGCCGCCTTTAGTGAAGCGTGGCGGGGGGAGGGGGGAAAGAATGGGAAGGGGAGGGGGTAAAGGAGGGGAGTCTCCTTAAGCCCTCCCTCGAATTATGCTAAGCGCTATGATACAGATGAAGGAAACTTACCTATCGGAGATTTTCATGACTCGCCCTTCATACACTTTGTCCCCGCCGCATTTTAATGCCCAAATTACATTCAACGGCAAGTTTTCTCGCTTCGCTCGCCCGGATCCAAGTCAAGGCGAGACTCGGGCCTCGCGATGACTATAAACAACCTTAAGTCTACCCAACGCGTAATTATCAATTCACTTTTATAAGAAAGCACTTTATAAGAAAGCACTTTATAAAAAAAAACTCGAATTCAAACTGCTGCAACGAATTCGTACGATGAAAGCTTTGTTTATCACAAAGGCACACACCACGATCGTAGGCAACACTATTTTGTAATGGAGCTCCATCAAGACACTAGGATGAAATTGCCTCCCCTAACTTATGATATCACGTTCGTGACCAATTATTATAATCGCCTAACCACCCTTCGTCCCCTCCAGTATGGATTTCCCCTCGCCGGAGCGGCGGAAGTGCCGTTTTAAACGACTTCCTTAGGTTGCATCGTGTTCTAGACTTCAACTGAGAGTGCTACTGTAGGAGGCGCTACTGTCGCCGGGTACAGATGCAGGTTCGCCAACTTCCGCACGTAAAAATTGGCAAATTCGTTAGAAATACGAAAAGGGTCCTTTAAGTATTTAATTATTTATAATATATACATATAAGAAACTGATGAAGAAAGCTTGAACATCGACGCTATCTTTCGTGAAATTACGCGCCTCCTTGCGTCTGGCAAACCAACGCACGTTTTAAGTATTGTTGGCAGCAGTTCGTATCCTGTAAGAAGGTGATGTAGGATAGCGCGCCACTATAACGGTCTCCACCACGTTATATGAGAATTGAAAGGCCCTGGCTCGACCGCACCGGAGGTTGGGCGGAGGATAAAAGTTGCCACGGCGGCGCTCCAGCTAGCAAGGCCTTATTACCTGCAGCATTTTGTGCGTATTCATCTGCGGCACGATAAACGCTCAAATTGATGGCCCACAATCTCACGGCTGCACCAATGTTTTATCGGTATCATACAGTTTTCGCTCTGTTTTCTACAGTTTCTTTGCAGATTCAATGTAAAATATCTATACATTCAGAATAATTTTGAAATAATGCTGCAGTCAAATAACTATGAAGTTTTTCATAACGAAACCCGCAGTAGATTAAAGTCAATTTTACCTGACTTTATATCCGGAATTTTGAGACTATAAGTATAACAACACAATTTTTTAAATACTGCAAAAAAAGATTCAATAAGCAACCTTCGTTTAAAGGCGGAAATTCTTTATGTTGCAAGTAACCATATCCATCAGAACCATTATAAACGATTCTACAATTACTTGGTTAAATGGGCTACTTCAATGCATCGCGTGGACTCACGAGGGCAAGTTGGAACTCACGAGTGAGCAAAACCGACAAAAGAACCTTATTCATGGATGCTCCTTCTACTGAAAATAAGAGAAAGTTAAATCATCTATTGCGTCACAATTCATCCTTCCAACGACAGCCCGAAGTGTTGCACAAATTCACAAGATTTGAATCGTCCAGAATACCTGCAAACCTTTTGTGTTTTGTCTTAGAAAGTATTATCACACAACTGATTTTAAATGCCCAAAAGTCGTCCTCTTGAAGAATAGATATCTTAAAACTAATGGAAAATACTCTTGTATCATCTCTGTAGTAAGAAAAACGTATCTGACTGTAAAGTTACAGGATTTTCCGCATCACCTGACACGTGTCAGTAAAGAAGAACGAACAATTGTCGCGGCAGGAAGTAATAAGAGCCAAAATGTATTGCTTATTTATCTTTGAAAATAGATTTTATTACATGGGAGTTTTTTTTCTCCCTTTCAAAATTCAAAATTTATTGCTTATTTATCCTTGAAAATAGATTTATTACATGGGAGTTTTTTTGTTTGTTTTTTTCTCCCTTTCAAAATTCAAAATTTATTGCTTGTTTATCCTTGAAAATAGATTTTATTACGTGGGAGTTTTTGTTTTTTTTCTCCCTTTCAAAAATTCAAAATTTAAGTAGTATTATATGACTTAGTGTAGGGATCACAGAATTTCGAAAATGTGCACACAATTCAATTTTCCCCATAGCACGTCATACACAGTTTTTAACTTTTTTTTTACGTAAAATAAATAAATAAATAAATAAAAATAAATAAATAAACAAGCTTGCGATTCATTAAAGTTTTAAACTTCCGTGTTTGCGCGCCTGGAGCTTAGCCGAATTACGAAGCCTCCAATTGTGTTATTTAGTTTCTTCTATCTTTGCGTTTTGGCCTGCAACTGCATGATTCGATTTACCTTCTTGGTTTCAGTCAGTAACTAAAATTATATTTTGCTCTCTGCCTGAAAGTAAACAAGATTAATCCTCCAAACCTTTGCTTTTAGTTTTGTTTGTAATCATAATGTGATGATTAGGTAGTGGTAGTCAAACAAGTATCACCAAATATATGTATTCTTTACTAGTAAAACCGCTAGGATGGGTATCAGTTGCATCTTTTCCATCTTTCCCTCCTGTAGGTCTCTTATTTGATGGAACATGTGTTCTTTCCCAAATGTGTTAGCTTATCAGCCATTCTTCTTCACCTTCTCTTATCTATTTTGCCTTCAATGTCACGTCCCAACAAACAGTTGTGTCTCAAGATTTCGCATACCCATATCGACTTCCTTTCCGCAAACGCTTTTTAACATATCTAACTCATTTTTATCGTTTTTACTCAAGGTACATTTCAAAACTTTCCAAAACATTTACCTCTTTGCTTTAGATTGGTCATGTCTGACTAACACAACACTCAACAAACCCTTAACTAACATCTTTCTCAAAGTCAAAGTACCGTTATATTCTATAAAAACACGTATTTATTATAGAATACCTGATGAGTTTTTCAAAACGTTTTATTACAATATTTCAGTATTAAAATAAACGAAATTTAACGCTGAATTATCGAATGTTGAAATCGGCATACTATCTTCTCCTGAAGTCTATTTATATATAAAATATTGGATTTGTATTACGAATTGTGAACCACAAATATTAATTTCCATCAACTGAGTTTAGTCCTGAACATGGGAAAGGATGTAGTTGAAGTTTTAGAAACAATTCTTCGATTATTATTCTTGTAAATGACGTTCGTTTCATTTCCAAGAAGCAAACATGCAGCTAAGAATGAAATATTAACCAAAGATCTAAAATATACATAAAGTGGTTGGTCTGAGAGTGTCGTATTACTGCCCTTGACGTCCGTGTGGTCGTCTTGTTCCATTAGACTTCGTGTTTCAGTTTCCCAAGAAATGAGGCGGCGTGTCGTGCGGGCATCGCGCGCTGCCCCACGCAGCGACCTGTGCGCATGCGCCGCATGTCAGCTGGGCCGGAGAGACCTTGTGTCACATTGTGCGTGGCCGCGTCTCGCCCCCCGCCCCGCCCCGCTCCCGCCCGCGCGCCCCCGACGGAGCGGAGGCCACCGCTTGCGCGAGCGGCCGCGGCAGATGGCAGCGCATTCCTCGCCACGTTCTCGCAATTAATCTTGCCCCACGACTCATATGCAACGCTTCGACGTCCGCTCGCGCCTCCCGCATCGCGCGCGTCATGTTTCATCGTACGACATAGTAGAACATCGTAGAAGATAGTAGGACATCGTAGGAAACTTGTAGTGGGCTATTCGATTGATTTTTTCGTGTTTCCGGGCGCGTCAGCTTCTTTGGTCATTAGTCCCGTTAGTGTAGTGCATGTTTTTTTCTCGGGAGATGGCTGTGATCTTCCCCCGCTGAATGGCGAGATTCGGCACCGACCTACCGTCGGCTAGTGGGGTTTCTCCGTAACCAGGCGCTCTCGCATCAGCGGGGCACCGCCCCAGCCGGGACAAGCTCTAAACTCCCGACCGGTGTCCCGGAATATGTGATAGTGTGGATGCATGTTAGTGTAAGTGTGTGTAAGGGGAGAGGATAGGACAAGGAAGAGGAAGGAAAGATCGTGCGCAGTCCGTGGCCCGTTTGGTAGGGTACTGCTCCGCTATTCGTCTGGTGTTGATCGGAGAAACCACGGAAAACTACCGATCAGAACTGTCGGCCGCTAGAATTCTCTTCCAGACAGCGACTGAATTCGACCTAGCTGAAAAGGTAGAGTCGTAAATTCTACCGCCGTGGGGAATGGGAACCTAGGACCTCCCGGTCAGAGGCGCTGCAGTGACATCAGTTGATGCCCTGAGCTACCGCTTCCGGTGGCTATTCGATTAGCCGACGATATATTTGAGTAGAAATTGTTGGAGAGATGAGCGATGTGACGATTGATGTATTGTAGATCCCCGTCTTGTATGTTGGCGAACTTTGTATAAAGGCGGCTCCACCCATTCGTTATTTGGCGAACAACGAGCAACCGCTCGCCGAATCCCGAGTAGTGTGGATGAGTTGCTTGCTGTTTGCCGAGTGACGAACATTCGGGGCTTGCTCTACCCTCCGCGTGTCGGTCTTTAGGACACATGGAAGGGAGCGAACATTCGCCGAACACGTCAGCTGCTCGGAATCGGGCGAGAACTAACTCGCTGCTCGGCGAATGCCGAATGTGTGGAGCGGTCTTTATGTTTTATCGGAGAGCATTCGTATGGCTAGTGCTTGGGTCACCCGGAGCATGTTTGAAGGCTTTGCTAATAAAAACATTTGTTTGTCAAGCAGAAGACCCCGTTTCCTTCCATGAGATGGCCTGTGAGGTTGTTCCTAAAGTAATTTTTCGCATTTTTTCTCTAAATTATTAAAATAATAATAAAAAGAAGAAAATGGGCTACCAAGTAGAAGGACCCGTTGATCACACAGTTGAATGATGCATAGGTCACTACAATATAATTTGAAATCCCGGCGAATGTGAAGTTGATGGGGACGACACCCGGCTGACATAGTTCGACGACAACATTTTGACTTCGACTCTAGCTCTTCAGCTAGGTCGAATTCAGGCGCTGTCTGGAGGAGAAGTCTAGCGGCCGGCTGCTCTGATCGGTAGTTTCCCGTGGTTTCGCCGATCAACACCAGGCGAATGCCGGAGAAGTACCCTACCAAACGGGCCACGGACTGCGCGCGATATTTCTTTCCTCTTCTTTGTCCTATCCTCAACCCTTACACACACACACACACACACACACACACACACACACACACACACACACACACATAGGAGCTTAGAGCTTCTCCCGGCTGGGGTGGTGCCCCGCTGGTGGGAGAGTTCTGGTTAGGGGGAAACCCCACTAGCCGACAGTAGGTCGGCTCCGAATCTCGCCATTCAGCGGGGGAAGATCACCGCCATATCCCGAGAAAAACATGCACTACACTTACTGGACTAATGAACAAAGCCGTTGACGCGCCCAGAAACACGAAAAAATCAATCAATCAATAATCGCCAAGAACATGAAAATTCTACTGAAGTGACGGCATCAAAATCCGATAAAGAAAACTTGTCTATCGAATACATATGAAATGAATAGTTAAATATTCCGGGAACTTACTGAAGCTGGTAGTATTACTCCGATAAATTGGTAAAAAATAGAAATGTAAGTGTGACAATTCTCATTCGGTATTACTCACATTATCACAACGTTAAAAACTCTAGAGAAAAAACAAGAGATTTACTTATTTTTTGTACTTCTTTTTTAGAATACATGTGCCCAACAAAAAAGACAGCTTTCCAAAGAATCCAAAACGTCTCAACGAATTTATTCAACTTATCATTCAGTCGGAACTGACATCAATGACTTTCAACAAAAGTTCTTCGATCCATGGGGTCAAGGGTCAACACGAAGAAAACAATTTAAGAAACAATAATCATTCTGAGAGTGCTCCGTATCGGCACCAAAAATAATGAGTTAACCCATAATCGTCCTATTTCTCACTCAAATGTAGCATGTTCTCAAATATAGTAGGTTCTCAATGAAACTGAATCAGCAAATCCTGCACCCCAATCACTTTAGAATCATCGAATACAGCAGTAACTCTAACATAACGCTTGAACACCGGGTCTAGCTTTCCTCGTGCATTTCCATACAGCGAGAGCTTTGCACGCCATCCAATTTCTTAGCGACCTCTTTCTTTCGCCCGTAATCCCTCTAAGCTTCCACGGCGCTCGGCGCGCAAAACGTCTGCAGCGCGCACTTCATGAATATTTCCCTCCTCCAATATGCAGCGCCGGCGACGCGATGCATAATCCGACGCCCGGCGGCCGTTTCACGCCATATTCTCCCTATGAATAATCCCCCTTTGATCAGAGGCGACGCTACTCAAACAAGGCGTGGATAACTGTCGCCGACGACGCCTTGATTAGCATGCTCCTCCTGCAGCTTGACGCGCCCCGCGGGGGCGGGGTGGGGGCGGGGTGCGCGGGGGTCACTGGGACGCCGACATCTGACACCGCGCGGTGTGCCCCAGGGCGGTGTGGCGCGCGAAATCAGCGTGTCATACGCGAGCGCGGGATCCGTTCCGCCCCGCCCCGCCCCGCCCCGCCCCGGAGCCCCCTTGCAGCACGCGCCGCCAATTTGCTCCCCGGAAGCCCCCCTCGCCCCCGTCCACGGCCACCCTCGCGCAGTCAGCTGCGACAATTCACCCGCCAAGGGAGCTGAGCTGGACCTTCGGAGGCGGGGCATGTTTTAGTTGAAACAGAAGAAGAAAATACGATAAGAATTAATATGCTTACTTAATACTTCAAGTTTTGTAATTTGATAATGCGATTAGGAATTAATATGCTTACTTAATACTTCAATTTTTGTAATTTGATAATGCGAGTAGGAATTAATATGCTTACTTAATACTTCAATTTTTCTGATTTGATAATACGAGTAGGAATTCATATGCTAAATTAATACTTCAATTTTTGTAAGTGCCTATTATACTTATGTAAGTTGTTTTGCTCTAATCGCGGAGAAAACCTGATTCCAATTCGCGCTGTTTTGTAGCGGCAAAGATGTATTTCTAAATTTCATGGCATCGTGACGAGCGATGGGTCATGCAGAGTCTACAGTTTTCTACATGACAATCCGACTTAGAACTTAAAAGGTAGTACCATTCTACCGCTCTTACCAATTAAAGTAACTAAATTTTAGAAACCTTAATGAGTTTCATGGCCGTGGATATTATATATTATCTGATGTTGGTAATTAATTTTGTTGAGTAATTTATGGAGGGGTGAATTTGTCTTTTCGAAAACGTGAGATTATTCGGTTAGGGTTTAAATGGTATCTGGCGAGTTTGAAGAGGGATGACTTGAGATACTGAAAGAAAATTGAAAAACTTGTGAGATGTTCTGCAGATTTATTCTTCTATTCATTATATTCGTGAAGTCGTAGGTTTCCGCGGTCAGAGTCATGTAAATGATCTTGACTGTCCGGGTGACGCCGCGTCGAAGGCTGTGTGCGAAGGCAACACAGTCTTCGACGCGCCGTCACCCGGACAGCCAAGATCATTTCATTCTATTCGTAATTCTCTAAGCAGTTTCTTGTTTCGGATGAACCAGGGAGCTTTATTTATTTTTCTAAAACATTTGTTTTGTATCATTTGCAGTTTTTCAATATTTGCTTTTGATGCATTGCACCACTCATGGACACTGCAGCGCCTATGACTGGGAGGTCCTAAGTTCGAGTCCAGGCGGTGATTTTCAACACTAGATTTTCACCTAGGTCCAATTCAGTCGAATTCAGTCATGAGAATTCTGGCGGCCGACTGCTCTGATTGGTAGTTTTCCGTGTTTTCATCGATCAACATCAGGCAAATGCCGGAGAAGTACGCTACCAAACGTGAAACGAACCGCACGCGATCTGTTGTTCTGATCTTCCTTGTCCTATCCTCTCCCCTTACACACACATACAGTAACATGCACTACATTACCACATATTCCGGGAGACCGGTCAGGAGCTTAAAACTTGTCCCGGCTGGGGCGGTGCCCCGATGGTGGAAGAGTCCTAGTTACGGTGAAAACCCCGCTAGCCGGCGGTAGGTCGGCGCCGGATCTCGCCATCCAGCGGGGAGAAGATCACCGCCATCTCCCGAGAAAACGCATGGACTACAGTAACGGGACTAATGACCAAAGCAGTTGACTTGCCCGGAAACACGAAAAAATCAATTAATCTATCAAAACCACTCAAGGAAACCATGTAATTGATGGTCAAACATCGATTTGTAAATTAGGGTGTACGATTTTAATACTGGGGCCTTCGGTGGGTGAGGGGTTAGCTAACTGGCCTCTGAACCCCCAATGCGCGGGTTTGATCTCGGTCGAGGTGCCCGGATTTTCGAAGGGCAGAAAATCCACAGTTACCATGTCACACATGTGTCATGTAAGAAAACCCTGCGGGATGCCCGACAAAATTAAATCCTTCCGACACATTCGCCTAAAGAGATCTCACCTTTCCCCAAACAGTTCGGATATAGTAACTGAGATCGATATCTGGCGGAGGTGAGAGTCATATCCCAGGCGTATTAGGCTCGCAAAGCACGCCTGCTCGATAAGGCCCGAGACCCGTGTCGGAGGTAGGCTTCTAAGGAAGCTTCAGTCGAAAACGCAGGGAAGGCAACGGGAAACCACGCTGAGTATTTCCTCCAAAGGAAACTCGTCTTCCGTATATGGAAGATAGAACCAAAGAAGAAGATTTTAATACTTAAATGAAATTTTGAATTTAACAGACGATATAGTTTATCAATTTTTGTGTGTGTTTGTTTGTGTTTATTTTGATTTGATCTTTCCAAGTTAATATACTAAATATTTAACTGGGATATTTCTAGGGAAATTATTATTATTATTATTATTATTATTATTATTATTATTATTATTATTATTATTATTATCCCGAAGTTTTCACTCTCTGCACTATGTGCAGGAACATTCACGTGACCATTGCTGCTCTAGACTCTGGTCTATCTCGCAGAGACAAGACACGAACGAATGTTACTCTCTAGACATTTCAATCAATCGTGTCCCAATCAGCAGTACATCTCAGGAATTCGCTTACTATTCTGCAGCTGTCCAGTATTACTGCTGCTGCATTTGATCTACACGTAAAAATCGTTATTCCAACACTTCAATTGCATGCCCTGTGTGTTTTGGGATTAATCCTGTGGTGGACATGATTATCGGTTGTAAGTCGATATTCTGAAGTCTCCATTGATGACGAAGCTCTTGAGGCAGCGGTACATTTTTCTAAATTTTCAAGTGAAATACAGATTCTAGATTGTTATTGCTGACGGCTGCAAAATCGATTATCACTGCTGTTTTCTTAAGCTTGTTTAGAACTATTATATCTGGCCTGTTGTTCGAAATTATGGTGTCTTTAATTATGCTTCTATCCCAGTATAGCTTCCATTCTTCATTTTCCAAGACTGTAGAAGTATGATATTCATAATATGGGACATTACAGGACTCAAGTATCCCCGGAAGGGTTCTATCCTTTAACATAAAGAAACTTATTTAAATCGTTGAACATTTGTAGAAGTTATGCCTGTACAAACACAAAAAGAATACACGACAAACTGTATAACTTCCATATTTCAAAGACTTTTAAAAAGAGATTTTACAATATAATTCAATGAATTTGGCCACAAGCTTTTTATTAAACAACCAATTTACATAAGCACATGATAAAGAGTTTCTTATGAATTTCAGAGCGACCTTTCGGGGAACTCATTTTTCCCATTAGCTGCACATATCTGCACCTTTTTGTTTTATAACCTCTTTACTGCAATGCTACATAGTAAGATTTAACACTAGATATCCTGGAATTGCCTTCTACGACCTAGGGTATTATTTTCTCTGTATATTTCTTTGATTTGTCCTTCTTATAATTACTTTGAATAAGAAACATTACTGATATTTTTTTTTTAATGATAACAATATTAACCCGCAACAGCGAGAACTATTCTATGCATATTTCTACACCTATCAGTATTTTTGAGTCCGTTAGCCATTTCTAAACCGCCATTTTGAATTTTGAAATTCCATTATGATATTCGAAATCAGTGTTCTCCAGAACTCCATGTGTATATTTTTATGCATTTTTGTTTGTTTTTAAATGAGTAAATCCGCCATTTTGAATTTTGAAATTCCATTATAATATTAAAATTCAGCGACCTCAAAGACCCATTGATACCCATTTTTACGGCAATCCGCACGCATTTGCAATTATGGCCAGGTTTTAGGCCGATTCAAGCAGTGCGCGGCGGCGGGAAGGCCGCGACCAACCTGGACCTGACTCAAGGAGCGGTCAGAGACCTCGCCGCCCCCCCCCCCTCCCCTCCCTGCCCCCCCCCCCGCGCTTTCGCTGCCGCGGTCGCGAGCCGCGTACCGCCGGGCAATTGCTCTCCGGAATGGCACGCGCCGCGCAGAGCAGGAAATCGATTCCGGTGCTCCGACACTCGGATACTTCCAAGATATTTTCAGAGCGGAGGGTTGCTGCTCGACTTGCAAGTGCACCGAAGCCTGTTCCGAAGAAAAGTCACGGGATGAAACGTTGTCTTGAGTGTGCGTGAAAAGTCGTGCTGTCGCTTTTGAATTGCGGTGTTCGCGCAGTAGTCTCAGAAGTTTCTTTGCAGGAATCAAAATTTCGAGCTAGTATGTGTTTGAAACAAAGTAATTGAATCAAATCACTTAAAGTACTGAGAAAACGCTTAGTCCGCGAATAATTTTTTGGTAGATTCAAAACTGTGTTAAAGTAATGCACAGAAAGCATGAAGAACTTTTCCCTAGGAGTGTGCCCATGCAATTGGTGAATGCGTGATGGATTGGAGTAAATTCGGAAAAAAAATTCCTATCGATTATTTTGAAATTTAAATGTTTTTCTAAAGAGGATAATACACGATTCATAATTTACCATTAAAAGTAAATAGATAATCCTACAATCAGTAAAATTGTCATAAATTAATACGCTATTACCAGTTTCCTGCTCGTGAAATTTTACCATTTATTATTCTCTTCTTTTCTTTTCACTCTAAAACTCATTATAATAAAACTTGTTTCACAATATCCAAAATTATAATATTGGCATAATGATAATGCCACGTTACCGCCAACTGACTTGTCTTCTCGTAATGATTCTCAAGCATAAGACTTATCATGTTGTTTAATAATACTCAAAAGTATCCCAACAGAAAGAGCAGGATTTATCAGTAATGGGATCTCCGAGAGGTTGGTTCAAAGTGTATAGGCTCTGGTTCATAACCGAACGGAGCATTAACATTGCATTGATGTCTGATGTGCCACCTACCGTATTTTATTCGCTGCTGGCGACCGCACATACTGAACGAGGCCCGGTATTTTCAGAGGTCATCGCTACGCACGCGGCATGAAAGATCTGTTATACCTTCCAAACGCGTTCTTTCTTCGCCCGTTATTTCTCCCGCTGTCCTTGAGCGATGAGATGAATCCTAATGAAGAACTCCTCGGCCAGCAATCTCCACTTCCTTATGTTGATAGCTCCGTCATGCTCTCCAACTTATTTAAAGAGTTCGGAGAAATAGCAACTATTTCCCCAACTATGAATTAATGCGGACTATTTATGGGAATAAAGGTGGCTTTTTTTACGTTAAGGGAAACTGTGAACTACTCATTATTCTGTATTATTTTCGTTCACTGCCTCACCCCAGAATGATTTGCAGTTCAAAAACTTGTATTTATGTCTTTTGCATTTGATAACTTTTAAAATAAAACATAGCGTTATTGAAAATAATATTTAGGGAGAAAAGTATTTTCTGAAATGTCTGTCATTGTGACATTTGACTTCTCTATCCTAACATTAGAATTTATTGGTACTGGTTCAATGGAAAAAACAAATTAATATCTACATTTCTTTATGCATCGTTGCTAATTTGGAAACCAAAGTGTAACGCCTTCTCTCCAACCTTCTACAAGACGCGCCTACAGAGTGTATGCTCTTTCATAACGTGATGTATCGGGCGCGTCAACTGCTTTGGTCATTAGTCCCGTTAGTGTAGTGCATGTTCTTGTCGGGAGATGGCGGTGATCTTCCCCCGCTGGATGGCGAGATCCGGCGCCGACCTACCGTCGGCTAGTGGGGTTTCCCCCAAACCAGGACTCTGCCACCAGCGGGACACCACCCGAGCTGGGACAAACTCTAAGCTCCCGACCGGTCTCCCGGAATATGTGATAGTGTAGTGCATGTTAGTGTAAGTATGTGTGTGTAAGAGGAGAGGATATGACAAGGAAGAGAACGGATAGATCGTGGGCGGTCCGTGGCCCCTTTGATAGGGTATTGCCCCGGCATTCTCCTAGTGTTGATCGGAGAAACCACGGTAAACTACCGATCAGAGCAGCCGGCCGCTAGAATTCTCCTCCAGACAATAATTAGAAAGATATCGTATAATGCAGCATTGGTATTTCTGAATCATTCCCTCCACTCATTTATCTAATAGTATTCTAAAAATTTCTCGTTTACAAGATGCAATGAAATTTCATTATCGTTGACTTATTCATTGCTCTATCAGAGTACATAGTTGAAGTTAGTAAAACATTATTCCGGAAACTTCTAATTCTCCATCATCCAACGTGGGCAAATATTGAGTTTGTCATCGTGTGCTGTAAACGCATGATGGCAGAGCCAGAGCGTGTGGGCGGGCCAGGGACCTGAGCAGCCCCAGACGGAGCATTTGCTCTTCGCAAGCGCGGGGGCGCGCTCGCTTCCGGAGTTGGCCCAGCTGAGTCGCGCCCAGCGCCCTGCCCCGCCCTCCAGGCTGCAAAAACGCCCAGGGCGCGGGCGCGGGCGCGGGCGCGGGCGGCGGGTTATAATTAATTTTAATTGCGGCTTGCGCTGCCGGTCACGTCCCCCGTCGATTACGCCGCCCGAAGTTATAGCGGCGAGAATGCGGCGGCGGCGGCAAAAAGCGGGCGGCCCTCGGACAATAGTCCTCGCCGGCGCGCTGCGCCGCGCCGCGCTAAAGCTTCTAAATGATGGCTTTTTCGAGCGGCCGCGCAAAATATGACGATCGTTCGCGGGAGCAATTAGTCTGCGGCGGGGCGCGGCACGGCCGGCACACTGCACGGCGGGGCGGGGCGGGGTGCTCGGGCCGGGACAGGGCAGGGCTGGACACTGCCGAGCAGGGCGGGAGGGCGGGCGGGGCGGAACGGGCGGGGCGGGAACGGCGGGGAGGGGGCGGAGGGGGGACAAGGGGGGCGGGGGGGGGCGGGGCAGAACGGGGCGAGCCAGGCGGGGCGGAACTGGGCGGAACGGAACGGGGCGTGGCGGGTGTAGGACAAGGCGGGAGCGGTGCGGTGCGGGGCGGAACAGGGCGGAGCGGAACGGGGCGGGGAGAGGGCGGGATTGGGCAGGTGTGACGGGGCTGAAGGGGGGGGGGCCGGGGCGGGGATTGGGCAGGTGTGACGGGGCTGAAGTGCTGGGCCGGACAAACGCGTCAGGGAGACGTGAAATGACGGCGGGCAAAATAAACTAAGTTGCTCAGAGAAGGAGGGCGCTAAGGAGAGAATCAGCAGGGTAAGTTACTCATTGGTATGATTAATTGAAATTGGAGTGAATGATGGGGTCAATGGTAAGGGGTACTTTGGTATAATAGATTATAGCAACGTAATCAAGAAAGGAAATACTATAAGTTTGGATGTTTGACTAAAAAAGTATAGAAGTTAACGTAGTGGCTTTCATATGAAATTTACCTGACATAATTTTGGTTACGTTTGTGATAAGATAAATATTCTTTAAGAATGCTTTTTATATGAGAGAATAAATGTTTATTAGCCAGACAAGGCTTTGAAAATCAGGCAAAATGCAAATGCTGGTAATGAAAACAACAAACAAGTGCGAACTCGTACTTTGACGTTTATGGCCAAGGTTTTAAACAATAATTTCCCCCTAAAAACTGTACAAAAACAATATTGTCGGCAGTAATCATTCATTTGACAGCAAGTGAAAAAAGGATCATCAGTGCATATCGAAAGCCAATCAAAGCGAAGTAATACGGAATACAGCTACACCACAACCCGAGTCGTCGCTCTACGAAGCTATAGAACGACACAATGATGACGAGACCATGTTGACTAAGCAAGAAGTAAGAGGCAGGGACCAATTCAAACACCGAGCAGCCGTCCATCGCTAGACGACGTCGCCCCCTGCCCCCCGCCTCCGCCTCCGCCTCCGCCGCCGCCGCCGCCGCCCCTCCGCCTCCGCCGCCGCCGCCGCCCCGCCCCTCCGCCTCGCCCCGCCGCCGCCCCGCCGCCCCACCGGCCTCGGAATGCGCCGCCACCGCCGTCGACCCGGACGCCTAATGGCCCACAATTTATGACGCAACACTCATTTTCTCCTCGTGTCGCCAGAGGGCCGCGAGGGCCGCCCCAATCCCGGGGCCGCAGCCCGGGCTTGCTACAAGGAGCCGTAAACTTACCGCCAGTGTCAGCGTTAAAAAGCGGCCGAGGGAGGGGGGCGCTGAGGAGCGGGGCATAAATACCGGCCGCGTTGCCGCCGCCTAATCCACAGAGGGAGCGGCCGAGGTGGAGGGGGAGGGCGGAGGACGGAGACTGGCCCCAGGTCCAGGCTATCCTCCCTTGACGCCTGGGTGGGACACACAGAAACCCAACCAAAACGGCCGCCGAGATCTTCACACTCCGTCCACACTCACCCCCGTCACTAAACAATGCATTCATCAACTGGCTCCCTCTCAATACACCAATCAGATATTTAGGACTGAAAATTGGCACAAAATTTAATTGGAAGCAGTATATAGGTGCCTAAATCACTCAAGCCAGAATCAAATTAATACTATTAATACATAGATCCAGCCCATTATCATATAATTCAGCATTACACACATACAAAACAATAATAAGACCTTTGCTACTATACGCCTGCCCAATCTGATCGAATGCAGCAAAAAGCAACCAAAGAACTCTTCAAATAATACAAAATCAATTTATCAGAATTATTTCAAACTCTCACTGGTATGTCACCAACAAACAGTTACATAATGAATTCGATCTAGAGACTATAGACCATTACATCACCTATCTAGCTACTAACTTCTTCTCAAACATATCCCAAAACTCTTCACTATCAGTTCACAGACTCGACCAACACCCTTCATATAGAACCCGAATACAAAATAAGTCTCCATTCCACATTTTCCTTAAAAAATTCTCTGAATTAGATCCCGACTAGAGGAGCCCCAAGGGTAACCTCGACGTTTGTATAGTTTTAAGTTTTCATTTAAGTTAGCTATTAAGCCATCAAACATATGTAGAGTTATTTTAAACTGAGTTATGTATACACCATGTATATAAATAAATGAAAAAAAGAACACACAGGTATGAAATCATCTACTGAGAGAATGAAAGGTTGTTGCCGTTACGAACAAACTAAAGTATCATGTGTAAATTGCCGACTTAATAGCTACTAACATACCTAGTAATGTAACGAGTGTTATTTCTTCTGAGACCAAAAGTTGAAAATCGAAGCGGAGCCGAGATTTTTAATTTGAATGAGGCAGTAATAACACTAACATTTCGTTTCCAACATGTTATCGGTCTCCATAAAATATTATGAATTGTGCGAAAATTTACTACACTGCTGCAATAGTAAACACATAAATTCTGTTGCGGCGGCACGTTAGTACGATATTGTAGGGTGTTGCTTGCGATATATCTATATAAAAAATATGTGTATACCGTGGTTTGAGGAAGATGGATGCAAATAATTCCCCTGAATCTTAAGATTACCTAAAGAAACTACGTTGGCTTACGAAATGGGTGATTTGACTTTCAGTGGCGACTCTCTCACATCGTCAGTAAGTATGATTACCGGAGTAGTTTCATTTAATGGATTGTGAGTGAAATGAGGTTAATTTGCCTACTATACATTTTTCTAATTGTACTATTAATATTAATAATATTACAAATAATTAATATTAATACAATTAATATTATTAGTATTACAAATAAGAATAATTATCTCCCAAACTAATATGAATTACTTCTGAATTGTTTCAATCTGATTTTTTTTGTACATCGCCATATTATTTTCTTAACAAACATTTGACTTGTGATGAATCGGTGGTTGTTTACGTTGCTAAGGAAGTTAAAACCCGTCGCTAAGGATGTTAAATTTCTTAACATGGAGGTAGGTGCGCTTAATAAGCCTGCAAGATGGCATGTTACAGGAGTTAAAGACGCATGTGACCGATAAAATAAGCTAACATAATTGAAGTAAGCCGGCGTTACTGGATTAAGTATGTCCTCGTCACATTCCTCTTCTGAACAGAAAAAGGACTAAATTCTGTCATTAGAATAAAACGTACGTACTTTTATTTACATCTACCGCCTGCCTCCTCTCTCCATTTGCCCCCGCCGAACTCGAAGTGCAAGCGGAGGCTTCCACTTCGAATTCCTCACCTGACTGTGCCTTCCCGCCCGCACCGGCCAATTGATTGATGTTTTCGTGTTTTCGGGCGCGTCAACTGCTTTGGTCATTATTCCCGTTAGTGTAGTGCATGTATTTTTTCTCGGGAGATGGCGGTGATCTTCCCTCACTGGATGGCGATATCGGGTGCCGACCTACTGTCGGCTAGTGGGGTTTCCCCTAACCAGGACTCTCCCACCAGCGGGACACCGCCCCAGCCGGGACTAGCTTTAAGCTCCCGACCGGTCTCCCGGAATATGTGGTAGTGTACTGCATGTTAGTGTATGTGTGTGTGTAAGGGGAGAGGATAGGACAAGGAAGAGGAAGAACAGATCGCGCGAGGTTCGTTTCCCGTTTGGTAGCGTACTTCTCCGGCATTTGCCTGGTGTTGATCGGTGAAACCACGGAAAACAACCGATCAGAGCAGCCGGCCGCTAGGATTCTCCTCCAAACAGGGACTGAATTCGACCTATCTGAGAAGCTAGTGTCGAAAATCCTTCCGCCGTGGGGAGTGTAACCTAGGACCTCCGGTCAGAGGCATTGCAGTGGCATCAGCTGATGCACTGAACTACCGCTCCAGGTCCCGCGCCGTCCAGCTCGCCCCCCCCTCCATGCCTTGCTCGAACAGCACCACGCACTCCGTAATGTCTCTCTGCACTGGGGATTGGATTGAACCAAGAATTGTTTAAAAAACGAAAATTCATCTGTTTTTAGAAGATGAACTGCTCGGTCCCATGACTGATGGAATCGGACCCCGTCCTGCCCTGCTCTGTCCAGCTCCACCCTGCCCTCAGTGCATCAACTGATGTCACTGCAGCGCCTCTAATCGGGAGGTCCTAGGTTCGAGTCCTGACGGCGGCAGGATTTTCCACACGAGCTTTTCAGCTAGGTCGAATTCAGCTGCTGTCTGGAGGAGAATTCTAGTGGCCGGATGCTCTGATCGGTAGTTTTACGTGGCTTCTCCGATCAACACCAGGCGAATGCCGGAGCAGTACCCTAACAAACGGGCCACGGACCGCGCGCGATCTGTCCTTCCTCTTCCTTGTCCTATCCTCTCCACTTACACACACACTTACACTAACATGCACTACACTACCACATCTTCCAGGAGACCGGTCGGGAGCTCAGAACTTGTCCAGGCTGCGGCGGTGCCCCGCTGGTGGGAGAGTCCTGGTTAGGGGGAAACTCCACAAGCCGACGGTAGGTCGGCGCCGGATCTCGCCATCCAGCGGGAGAATATCATCGCCATCTCCCGAGAAAAACATGCACTACACTAACGGGACTGATGACCGAAGCAGTTGACACGCCCGGAAACACGAAAAAATCAATCAATCAATCCACCCTGCCCCAACTCGCCCTGCCTCTCTCGATCGCGCGCCGTCCTTTACCGTCCACGTCCTGCCACACTTGGTCCCCTCCCGCCACGCTCCGCCCGTCCAATGTTTTACCATGATCATCGCTGCTGCAATCATCGTTGTAGTTAGCAGCTGTAAGTATCATATGTATTTTTTAATAATCCCGAGTAATTTCCAGTAAAAAATTCTCTGTTCGTCGTACATCCTTCACAGATTTTCAATGGAATTTAATAAGACATTTCTTAGTGACCACTTGCATTGTAGTAGAAACCTATATTCCAACTCTCCCGTTTGTAATTTTAGTAATTTTGGCTCTGGTTGATATGTTAGACACTTACTTCTCTTATTCTCATCTGTTTGATGGAAGTGTCGTTTAAATACTCGTAAATAGAATAAAAATATGTGTATTCTACTCATTAAATGAACTTTATGTAGAAAACCGCAGATGATGCTTCACCTAAAACTGGTGAAACAGATGAAACTAAACGTAACAATGAGCATTCGTACAAAAGCCACTACAATCAACTACGGTTATAATGAACTCGGATAAAGTGGATCCTTGGTTATAGTGAACATAAGTCACAGGGCCCGTTTCACTTAAATTACAAATCAGCATGAAAAGATTCGGTTATAGTGAACCTCGACTATTGTGAACGTAGGAAATACAGTTTGGATTGATTGATTGATTGATTACTGATTCCGGGCGCGTCAACGTTCAAGGTCATTTATCCCGTAAGTGTAGTGTATGTTTTTCATCGTTATGTGGCTGTGACCTTCCACTGCTGGATGGCGAGATCCGGCGTTGACCTACCGCCAACTAGCGAGGTTCCCCTCTAACCAGGACTCTCTCACCAGCGAAGAACCGGCCCAGCCGAGACATGCTCTAAGCTCCCGACCGATCTCCCGGTATATATGGTAGTGAAGTACATGTTAGTATGTGTGTGTGTATGTAACGGGAGAGGATATGACAAGGAAGAGAAATGGACAGATCGCGCGCGGTCCGTGGTCTGTTTGGTAGGGTACTGCTCGGGCATTCGCCTGGTGTTGATCGGTGAAACCACGGAAAACTACCAATAAGAGCAGCCGGCCGCTAGAATTCTCCTCCAGACAGCGACTGAATTCGACCTAGCTGAAAAGCTAGTGTCGAAAATCCTGCTACCGGGGGGAGTGGGAACCTAGGACCTCCCGGTCAGAGGGACTGCAGCGACATCAGTGAGCCACCGCTGCCGGTCGGAAGAGAAGAGGTTGGGCGAAGTCGCGGGCGGCGGAGGCCAGCGGGTGCCCTCGCGGGGCGCTCCTTTTATATCAACCGGCGCCAGCGGGGCCCGCGCGGGGGCGGGGCGGGGCGGGGCGGGGCGGGGCGGGGGCGGGGCGGGGCGGGGCGGGGCGGGGCGGGGCGGGGCGGGGCGGGGCGGGGCGGGGCGGGGCGGGGGGGCGGGGCGGGGCGGGGCGGGGCGGCGGGGCGGGGCGAGTGACGGGTGAGAGCTCGCGCGGAAAGCGGGGGCGGACGCCGCAAAAATAGACGCGTCGCTCGCGTGCAGAAATACCCGCGCGGGCGGCCCGACCGCTTGGACAGGACGCGGGGATGGGGCGGGGGACTGTCGCGACCGCCACCTGCCTCCCGCGTACGCTCGCGACGAGAATCATCTGCAAAGGAGTCTCTTTCATCAACGCGAGTCCACCACGTTATCCGCCGTTTTATTTGTTAAACGCTGAAGATGTTGATCGAAAGTGTTGACTAAAATATTTATAGAAGCGATATGTACATATATACTTAAACATTGGTACAATATACTTTAATAACAAAAAGACAAATAGGAAAATTTTTCCCCCAAAATATACATACATCGAAATGTTCATAATATGACGATACAATTGCAGTACTATAGGTTACTACAATGCAAAAGTTTGTTAGTGAAGGTATGATGAAAAATATGGAAGTGTAGATACAAGTTGACTTGCTTGCTAAATAATAATGAAAAATTCTTGAGAAAACCATTGTTAAGCAGCCTGAATTCTTAGGTTAGGTGGCGATATATTGAATAGGGTTTTAGCATGTTAATTATCATTAGATCGTCTCTAGAACATAAAAATCCGAATAATTAGGAATCGGACATTACTAATAGTCAACCACCTCTTCTGGTTGATTCAGAAATATATCAGCCTTTAAGTTGAAAAAGGATTGAGAAATATACTACCCTTTTCTTAAATGAGTCTTAATTGACTCCTTATGACCACCCTGTTTTTTGCCCTCTTATAACCTCCCTTCACACACACACACACCCATACACACACAAATACATATTTTTGTATACTTATATAATCTTCCTAACATTATGTAATTAAGGGGCTATATTGACTTACTGGGTAGTTAGAAAGACATTTTAACTAATAATAACCAATAATAAAATATGAAAGTGCAGTAAAATGCAAAGAAAATTTTAACTGAAACGGTGAGTACTACATCACTTACTACGTAGACTTATTTAAACAGTTTCTTTGCAAATTCGTTCAATTATTTTAGGAAGAAAATACTTTTAGTAAAGCAAAATGTGGAAAGAGTTTTTAGAACACAAGAAAACCCTGTCCTGAATACGTATAGAATTATCTAAGAATTGACGTAGTACACAATCATACCAACAGCTTTATAAGTAGATCTTTTCACAGGGTCAAAAGTAAATTACTTTTAAGCTCTTTTTTGGGGAGGGGGCTGTTCGAAGATCTTGAACATTTAATCTTAAACGGAAAACATATTATTTTCATTTGGCATGCATCTCTTATCTGTATTTTTTTTTAAATAGCGCGTTGCTCTACTTGAACGAAGCGCGAGAAGGTTTGCTCAGAAAGAGCGCTCAGTGTTCGCTTGCATAAACAACATGACTTGATCCTCGGACTGTTCGGCAATGGGAAAGGAACTGCACTCGCCCGCCTGCGTCCCCGCCGGCGCCGTTGCCACGCACCTCGCGTGCCGTTTCCGGGAAACGGGCCGATTTCCACGACGTGCCGGCGCCCGTCCTCGTCCCGTCCCGCCCCGCCCGTCCGCCCATGCAGCTGAGGAGCGTCCGCCAGCCCCGGCGTCCCATCGGCCCGAGACGACGCGTCCCTGGCGACCGACCGCCCTGGGCGAAGCGCCCGTCCAGCTGGACGAAAGATGGCGACACTAGCTTTTCGGCTAGGTCGAATTCAGTCGCTGCCTGGAGGAGAATTCCAGCGGACGACTGCTCTGATCGGTAGTTTTCCGTGGTTTCTCCCAGCAACACCAGGCGAATGCCGGAGCACTACCCTACCAAACGGGCCACGGACCGCGCGCGATTTGTCCTTTCTCTTCCTTCTCCTATCCTCCCCCCTTACAAACACACTTACACTAACATGCACTACACTACCACATATTCCGGGAGACCGGTCGGGAGCTTAGAGCTTGTCCCGACTGGTGTGAGAGTCCTGGTTAGGGGGAAACCCTACTAGCCGACGGTAGGTCGGCGCCGGATCTCGCCATCCAGCGGGGAAAGATCACCCATCTCCCGACAAAAAACATGCACTTTACTAACGGGACTAATGACCAAAGCAGTTGACGCGCCCGGAAACACGAAAAAAACAAAAATCGAAAGAAGGTTCTGAACACAACAATCAATTTAGGCGATTCAATGTCGTTTTGTCAGTAGATCTCGATCTTCTTACATTGAGTACATCGTTGAATATGTGTCACGCTGTGTCGGTAGTCAGGGATCGGATCATTCGGCGAGGCTAAAGTGGCACCTGTCGAGAACTAAGGATACGGAAACAGAAGCGCATATAAAAACTGCTTTCACTGCAGTAACAGATTCTTTCAAAGACATCTTTGACGAACACTGAAAACGAAGTTTCAGAAAAGTTTATTCTGAAATATTCCTTTTTATTCATTTATAAAATATATATATATATATATATATATATATATATATATATATATATAAAAGAGAGAGAGAGAGAGAAAAAAATATTAGATCATTATACATAGTTTGAAATAAAAAATTTTAGTGACAGATTATTACATAAACAATTAAATAATATAAAAACAATTATAAAAAGTAATAAAATTTTGACAGAACACTCGTTTTAAAAAAGTAAAATAATCCCTTAATAGGGAATCATATCGAGTTCCTCCTGCGAGAATCAGCGCCCGCCCCACTGCGCGCGGCCCGCGCTCCCTCGCCACCCGCGGGACGAGGCGTCCCTCAGGGGCCGAAACGGCGGCGGCGCGCTCCCCCGCGCCTCGCTGTCACATCGCCACTCACGCGCGTTTTATTTGCAAAGATTTCTCTCCTCCCCGCGCCCCGCCCCGCGCCCCGTCGCGCCCGCTCCCCGGAGACGCGTCCGATACGCCGCCCGCGCCCGGCGCACTCAATAGCAGGAGAAGAAGCCGCCCCGAGTAAACCTCGCTATATGACACAAGAAAACGCGGCCGCGCATTCGGACGCCCCCCCCCCCTAGGGCCCCCGGGAGGAACGGGGCACGGGGCGGCTGCTTTGTTTGGAATTGGACTTTCCTCATTGCATAAAAGATGATGGGCCTCGTGTAATTTTTTAATTAGTAATTGAAGGTATTGAGAATTCAGTTTTAGCCTCATCGACCCCTATGTAATGTAATTATTAGGGAACGGAATTTATTGTAATGAAAAAGCAAAATATGTACATATTTGTATACTTTTTTTAAAACTATGTAACAAAAAATAGGAAATATGTGAAGTAATAATTCGTTATAATGTTTAAAATTCCGTTCTTGAAACGTTTTCCCAGCACACTACGTTGTTGATCAGATCTTAACATGGATTTAGAGAGGCTGACAGAGAGTTCTACATCTACAGAAGCAATTATCGCTACTTTCCTTCGAAATAAATAATTCTTTCGTAGTATATACAAAGTTCTGTACGAGGAGCCTGCGCTCTAGTGACTAGTACCGCGTAGCCAGGGATAGAAAAAAGAGGGTAAAGAGACCATACGCCCTCCCCCGACTCCAGAAAGGCGAGAAGACGATAATCTGAAAAAGAATTGTTTTATGGAGTTACGCATGAGATCTAGGAAACATGGAGTCTATAAAAAAAGTGGTTGACATACTTTAAGCTTCACATACATCCGCTCATCCTTTATCCCGACTACGCGGTTTCCATGAAGGTGGGGCGGGGGGACGGGTATATTTGACAATTAATAGTCAAGGTCCGGCGACAATACAAGCACATTGTGTCGTTATATTTCAATAACAAAGTTAGTTTTCAAGCAAAAAGTATTTCGAACTTGCATTTCAAATGTACATTTTCGACTTAAAAATATATTGAAATGTAACGAATTATGTATCAATAGATAAAATATGTAAAAATATGTAATTATACGAAAATATGTAAAATGAAAATGGTTGCATTCTACCAGAATGTCGTGTTAAGTCTAAAAAATGTTAGCGAACGCAAGTATCTTACCCGTGTAAAAATATGTATTTATATGGAAATCCGTTCCCTAGTCATGATAATCTGAATATCACATTAAAAGTCCCAAGACCCTCAATAACCCTTAAATGGGGAGGTGCAGCTTCTTCCGTTATAAAACCCTTACAAACCTTCCAGAATAAAATCCTTTGCACAATTACCAATTCCCCGTGCTATATAACCAATAAACAACTTCATAGAAAACTAGACATACAAGCAATTGTAAATTACATTTGCTTACTGTGATCCAAATTGTTTTGCAACCTCCAAACTGCATCTTGCATCAGCCAGTTTAACCTCGAAAAAAACAGCATTGCTCCTACAATAATTAAATCTCGTCTCTTAAAAGATCCTATCCGTCCCCTATAACCTAGAAAAATATTTATCTCATCTCTCACTCAATCTTGCTTTCTTCTTCACAAAATTAACAACAATCATCATACAGGTACCCAGTGGGGATATCCTCGATCAAAAATAGTGCTATGATAGTGGGCAAATTTACAATTACTCATAACTTCGAGCCACTGTCGATTATAGTACATACTTCAAACAAATGCTCGCCGGTAAAGTGGTAATCTCACTTACATAGTTAAATGAAATAAAAAAAATATTGGCGTTTCTATTAAGCGACAAAAAGAATAATGCATTTGTGGAGGGTATTTTAAAAAACTGTATTTAATTGATCATAATAAATGGTGCATGTAGGAATATGAAATATTCATCTTAAACTTGTATATCATTTACAGAATTACCTTCTACGTAAATTATGTTCCAACCTTGATAATTGGAAAACCTCTAAAGTCCATTAATGTTTAGATGTTCTCAAATTAAACGTAACATAGTTACTTAGTAATATTCAGGGAACACATTTTCTTCCAGCGAACAAAATTTGAATCATAGTTGTTTCAAGAAAGAGTGAAAAAATGAATTTTATTGAACACTCTACAGCAAAAAATTGAACAATTTGTACTTTTTCGAAGTATATATATTTATTACATAAACATGGTAAATTAATAAAATAGGAGCAGTTGTACTCTGTTGACAGATGCACACAATACACTTGCAGAATTAATAGATTTCTTATCTCAACAATCTCAATTGATTTTCTGCGATAATTTCTTATTCTAAAAACTGACAAATGCGAAAATGATTGACACTTATTATATTCATGAAAAATGTAAAAAGTAAATTCAAGCAGTGAATCACGTACTCAAATGGCTTTCTAGTGGAACTGCAAATACTGTGTACATAGCAAAAAAATGTGTGTTCATCTCCATCCCGGTAGTTCCATCACCAGCATCGTTCACGCAGCCCTCTACTGGAGTGCTGGGCAGCAAGACTCCCTTCCGCTGTCCCTTCGCCTGCCCTCCGCCCTGGAGAGGCCTCCTCGACGCCGGCCAGAGCGGAGAGGGGCCGGAAGCGGGGGGCCAGGGCTCGGTAGGGGCGGGGGGGGGGGGGGGGGGGGAGGAGGGTTGGGCCAGGCGAGGGCGGGGCGAGGGACGGGGCGAGGGGGGGACGAGGGAGCGGTGGGGACGCAGACGGGGGCAGAATGAGGGCAGGGGCGAGAGTAGGGGCGAGGGCGAGGGTGGGGGGGGGGCGAGGATGGGGTGGGCGAGGGCGGGGGAGTGAGGTCGGGGGGCGAGGGCGGGTGGGGCGAGAGCGGGTGAGGGCGAGGGCGGGGATGGCGGGGCGGGGGCGCGGGCGGGGGCGGGGGGCGAGGACGGGGAGGCGAAGGCGGGAAGCGGGGGGGGGGGGGGCAATGTAGCGGGGGGCTAGGGCGGGGCAGAGGGTAGGAGTGAGGGCGGGGGCGAGGGGGGGCGAGTCACAGGCAGGGCGGGGTGGGGGAACGTCGTTTTGCCGCCCCCGCCTCCGCCTCCGTCGCCAGAACGCTATTAGTTTGATTTAGCGCCAGCCCCTAAGAGAATAACGGGCGAAATTAACCTTGAAATTGAAATGAAAGGGAGAATTATAATTGTCAAAGAGGATTTTCCGCATTGATGGCGCGAAGAGACGAGAGAATGTGTCGCCCGCTCTGATCACCCGAGTATTTACGGCAATTAAAAATTTAAAGCGATATGCGCCCCATGATGGGGAAATTCCAGCCGTAATGATGATGCTAAATGAAAATCAGAAGATGTACAATGACGCTTTGAAATTGGAGGACGGAAGGGGAAGTGCTGTAAATGTAACTATGAGCAACATGCAATACAGAGAATGCATTTACGCCCTCTGCTCACTGATAATGGAGATACTATATCTTGGAATCTCTCTTAAAATGTCCGCTGTATTAATAAAAGGGTTGCTATCGTATACATATAAAAGAAACGATTTTCGATATATAGTATATATAAACGTTCATAATTTATTGACTAAAATTACTTACAATTTAGTTTTATTTATTTACATTATTCCTCTGCTTGTAAAAAATTCATTTAATACATTTACATTACTTTCCAAACAACTGATCTATGATTTAAAAAGCATTTATAATTGTATTTTCACTTTTTGTATAAATGTTCTTACCAGTTTAATTTCATGTATTTTTGACTTCAATATTTCATCCAAAATACCCATCATGTGGCATGCAATGTACTTGTTTTCTCATTTACACAATAAATTTAGAAATCTGATATAAATTTGGTTTATTCTGTGGATACTTAGTCTCAAGTGATTAGATTTCGTGACTTATAGGTACATTTTTCAGTTTTCGGTGAATTTATTGCAGCTGTGACGTAACGTGAAAGGATATCCATTTTCAGTGTTCCTATGTTCTTGAGGAATAGCAAGGAAAACGTGTAACAGTTACTGAAGAGATTGAATTTGGTATGCAATAAGATCATGCATCACATTTCTAATTGATTATTTCTTTTCATGCCAGTTGTGAGCAGCAATTTTGGTTTACGGTTGGAAATGCAGATGAGATTTCCATCAGAAATTCAATATTTGTTCAACTCGACTTCACACAATACCAACCAGATGAAAAGAAATACACTCGTGTCCTGTGCTGGTACTTTGCATCCACAGGCACGGGCCTTTGTGTGCATGTATCATGCGAGGGCCGCGTCCACAAAGGCCTCCTCCCGCCCTCGGCCGTCGCGCGGTCCATCATAGCGAAGACCTCCCGGGCCCTCGCGGAGCTATTGCGCGCGGCCCCTCCAACGCGATAAAAGCAGCGGCTGCCAGCGCAGCGCTTCCGCGCTCCGGGGGCGGGGCGGGGGCGGCGCGAAAGGGGCGGGGCGCGCGCGCGAATCCGCCCCGCGCATTTCCATAACAACAGGTCGACGCTCGACCGGCAACGGACCTGTCTCACCCCCGGCCCCGCCCCCGCCCCGCGCGCCGGACGCCGCCCCGGGCCGTCCACATCATTTGCCTCACGCAGTAAAAAAATCCGCCGCGGAAAATATTCGCCGCCCTCGGGGCCGGCGACACCGCCGCCACCGCTGCCGCCGGAAGTTCATAAACCCCTCGAGGGCCGCCGGGGGCAGGGGGCGGGGGCGGGGCGGCGCGCGAGCGGTGCTCATAAATCCGGGGGTGGCGCGCAGATTCAACGCGGCGCCGGTCGCAGTGCCGCGGTGCGCCCCGCCCCGCCCCCTCCGCCTCCTGCACCGCGCAGCCGCCGCCGCCGCCTCGTCACAATCCAAAATTGGAACTTGTTCAATTAATAGCGAGCGCCGCCGCCGCCGCCGCCGTCGCCCGCGCTGCGCTGGGCCGCGCCGCGCGACCCGACGTCGCTGGCGGACGATGAGGGGGCGCGGGCAGGAGAGCGGCGGGTGGGTGGGAAGGTGGGCGGTCGGGCGGGCGGGTAGAGGGTAGAGGAATGAACATGAGAGTGGGAGGAGGACGGGTGGATGGGTAGAAGGGAGAGAGGGCGAGCTGTTCGGTGTGTGCGCGAAGTGCTATGTCGAGGGGCGCGGGGAGATGGGGGTGGGGGTAGAATGTGGGAAGTGGGAGGGTCGGTGGCGAACAGGCGACGTTCTTACCGCGCGCGCCGCTTCCTTCGCCCCCTCCACCCCTCCTTCCGCCCCCGCCGTCGTAATTACTGTTCCCGCGTAACAAAAACGCGCGCGGCAGCGGTGGCTGCTGCGAGTTGGATCGGCGACCCGCACGGCCCTGGCCGCAGCCCTCCAGATTTCAACTCGCATGCTCGCTGTAATTTACACGAGGCCCTCACGAGGCACGTTGAAACCCGAGCGGCGCACTTTTGTTTAGTGTTTATATTACAACATTCTATTTTCGAAGAACTTTCTAAAATCATATGCTAGAGAATGAACTTATTATTGATACAAAAAGTAGAAAACGGGTGATGGAGCAAAAGGAGGATGGGAGGAGGAAAGGTTGAAGGGAAGGGGCATGGGGAGGAGGAAAACCTGATGCCAAGACCTCTTTCGGCCTTGCGATGCCTTTCGACATCAAGGACCCACAAAATGTGATTTTTTGTCGTAAAAACACCTTCCGTTGGAGCATTACATGACTTTACTACATAAGCAGATAGTAGTAAGGAAAGGAAAAGGTGTATTGCACATGATAAAAGACGTTAGTAACTATATACTCGTGCTCCCTCTGTTGTGATTAATGTAAACAGTCTTGGTCATAAAGGTTTCCTTCAGCTACATGTTCTTTGACTACTAGTATGATAAATTAGTATTCATCTGATGTTTTATAGGAATTAAATTACGCTTAATTGGATGATTTAAATAATTATACTTCAGGTCAAATAAAAACGTATTCACAGAAATTTCTTGAACAAGGAAGCAAGGTGGCTGGCACCACTAGGAGGTTTTTAGATTTTACTCTTTTTAGTTTTGACAAGTTTGGTTGTATCAATGGAAATTACATTTGTTAGACTATCTTATGGTATAATTTTTTCGTGAATTTTTAACTGCAGAATGTTTAGATCCGTTAAAACGTATGTCAAGATTCACAAATGACGTTGGTCGCCACAGACCTTGAACAGTTGACACACTACTGCCGTGAAGGAGTGAGTAATTCATAAATGTCAAAATGAATTATTGTTCACGTTTCTATTTACGCAAATAAAGCAAACAATTTTACTATTGTTTGGTCTCGCAGAACAGACTCTTAGTGGTAACTACAGCAGTCTTGGTAGTTTCAAACTCATATTTTACTTTCTCACACCAACTTCGTAAGAAGAGAAAGTGAATTGGTATGCATAAACATAACAGGAAAATAGATAAATTTTGTGGATATCGTTGGCAGACTAAGGATAATGCTGATTGACACTGTAACAACCACGTTTAACTGAAAAATATCAATGATCACTACAGTGGAGTTTTGTTTAAAAAATTACCGTAGAAGTGACGAGGAAGCCAAAAAATTGACACACGAAAATCACGAGTTTCATTGAAGGATTAATCTTAAAAAAAGAGAGAAGTCAAATCTTTCCTTCTTAATATTGTACAAGAAAATATATGCACTAACAAACATGACTCTTCAAGTACTACAACACCTTTCAGGTCACAATTCTACCATCGTTGCACCAATCATAGTAAAAATTGTGCAGGTTATTATATCGTGAAGGAAACGACACAGAGCGAGGGCTTCTGGAAGCTACATGGCCGCTGTAGGAGCAATCTGAGTACCTAGTTCTAGCTGTAGCCTCGGTCTCCCCTGTTGGTCGTCTTTGGCTCCCGCAATCCTTCTCTCTAGGAATTCCGATGCGCTCCCGTGGAGCTGGAGGCGGGAGCTCGGTTCCCCGGCGGAGCACCTGCGCGGGAGGTAAATATAGCAGCGCCCGCGACCGGAAGCGGGCGGGCGAAGGCCAGGACATCGATTGTGCCCTAAGACGACTCGGCGGAGGCAGCAGCAGCGGCGAGGCAACGGAAGGGAACCTCTGAGAAGACAATGCCACAACGTTAAGGGAATGAAAGAAATGATGTTGCCATTGACACAATGCTATAAAAGTAAGTGGGGGGACTTGCTCTACCAATAATAGAGCGTAAACGGGAGGTGGGGATAGCACATTGAAAAGGAGTGTTTGAAATCTCGAACTGGAAACAATGTTGGGACGCGTAGGTTTCTCAAATGGCAAAGATTTGAACTGCACCGTAAAGGTATCGAGAGATGTAGAAAAGTATCATGTGACAATTGCAAAATGAATTTTAAATACGAAAAATGTTAGAAATTAGGCATATGGCCGTACACCAGAAACTAAAATGGACAAAGAAGTGTGGAGAGTGACGATAGAACAGGCTAAACCTGCTGCCTGGTTGGGAAAAGAGGCTGGGAACGAGAAGCCTGGGCTGCTTCCGGTGGAGGCTGGGAACGAGAAGCCTGGCGAGACTGCTTGACCGGAGAACGAGTGGGCTGGAGGCTGGGAACGAGAAGCCTGGCGTGACTGCTTGACCGGAGAACGAGTAAGTTGGAGGCTGGGAACGAGAAGCCTGGCGAGACTGCTTGACCGGAGAACGAGTGGGCTGGAGGCTGGGAACGAGAAGCCTGGCGAGACTGCTTGACCTGAGAACGAGAGGTCTGGATTCTGGGAACGAGAAGCTGGCGAGACTGCTTGACCGGAGAACGAGTGGGCTGGAGGCTGGGAACGAGAAGCCTGGCGAGACTGCTTGACCGGAGAACGAGTGGACTGGAGGCTGGGAACGAGAGGCTGGCACAACGGCGATGGTCAAAGCTGGAGATTGGATTGGAAATGAAGCGAAGAACAAAAGGAAAAGGCGAAATTGCAGGAATGCCCTGAGGACGTAGGGAGAGAAGGAGCGCGATCAGCTGCGACAGTGGGTCACGCGAGGGCGGGGCCCAAGTTTGGCGTGGCGTGGCGTGGCGTGCCGAGCCGTGGCGAGGAGTGGCGGGGTGTAGCGGGGCAGGACGGGGCGGGTCGAATCTTGGCGGGTCGGGTCGTGGCGGGTCGGGTCGTGGCGGGTCGGGGCGTGGCGGGGCGGGGCGTGGCGGGGCGGGTCGTGGCGTAGCGGGGCGTGGCGGGGCGTGGTAGGGGTTGGCGCGGCGGGGCGGGGCGGGGTGCGGCGGGGCGGGGCGTGGCGGGGCGTGGCGGGGCGTGGCGGGGCAGCTGTCCGGCGCGGGCGTCGCCGCGATATTTATGCCCCGGCGCGCGAGGCGCGGCGCGGCGCGGCCCCGGGCAGCCGTAATTGTTGACTTATGGGGGCGCGCGCGCATCCAATATGCAGCCGCCATCGCGGAAAGAAGAATAGCGCGCGGGCGCGCGGGCGGCGCGGGTCCCCGGGCGGAGATAAAGAGATGACGGGCGAGGGGCGGTGGCCGGCTGACCCGACCCGCCGGCCCCCGGGGCCCACGATGTGCGACGCTGCCGAGGTAAGGAAGGCGGCTGTGCCGTGCGATCGCCAATCAATACCCTCGTCTGCGGCAAGAATGCTAGCCCCTCGCACGCGTCGGCGGTCTTTTCTTCAAGGTTTGCTTACTGCCTGTCGAAATTCTGATAATTCTTCAAGAACTGCGCGGATTTAATTTCTTCATTAATCCAAGTCAGTCGCAGACAAATAATACCTTATTGGTTCATTCATGGTGCACTATAAAATATTCTAATTAAGCGGATGAAAGACACAAAATTCCACAAAAAATCTTAGTGTTATTTTTGTGTAAATCAGGGTCACCTTTTAATGAGACGCTCTTACATAATATTCGTGATATTCTTCGTCGCTATTAGGATGTCCTGGAGATGCAATGGGAAAGGGGTGAATTTAATAAGCCTGACGGCCAATGAAATATGGCCTTTGCAATTCATTGTCTATAATATATTTTTTTAAATTCAATGACATGACAATCATTCATTTATGAATGTGTCATTATATTTAATAAATTGTAATTGCATTCAAGAATTGCAAGCATTAATCTTGCTGGAGTAATAAAACTAAGAAGAAAAAGAAGAGATTCGGAATGAAGACAAGCAAGTATAGAAGGCTTTCTTCTTTTCACATTTATGACCATATTATGAGCGCAAGAAATTTCACTTTTGCGATATGAGCAGTGTCTTCAAAATCAATAGTATTCCTCTATACTTTGATTTCTGTAACCAGGCCGATAACTGATCAGCTGTTACGGTTTCGTGCAATTTGGAGCTTAAACGTCATCCCAGTGACGTCACCGTGATGACGTTTTAACTCTCGATTGGATGACACCGTAACAGCTAATCAGCTCTCATCGGCGAGGTTAGGAAAACTAAAGTATAGTACTCTGTTTCTCGTAATTTTTTCTTAGTTCGTTTTATTTAAGAAATATATCACTTTACATTAAATGTCTTCAAAAAGTCTTTATCACCACATATAATTTGCGGCAAACCCATTCAAAGTATTTTTCTGATTACATCAAATCCTATTAATTGGTCGTGATCGCTTCGGGAGATCATTGATTCCCAGATTCCAAACTTAACGCAGTGTCTTGATCAGCGAACGTCGTTCGTGTGCGCACTTTCCAAGAAACCGACGAAGGAGCTTGCTCGAATTAAGATCGACTCTTAATCTGAAAGGCTGGGCTGTTAGTTTAAAAAGAGGGAAAGAATGAGACGTGTCTGGCGTGTCTCCATTTCCCAACTCCTTGTCGTTTGCGTGACCGGGGCAGATGGAAGACGTGAAGTGACTTTGTTCGTGAAGTAGGGAAGGTTTTGGCAATCGGGTAAATTAGAACACGAAGATCTCAGGGATTCTGTTTTAAGGTTTGAGCATGCGCACGCCATCTTAGGCACTCACTAACAGCTGTTTCGTGATTCACTCTAATGACACTCTTTCACTCCAGGAACGGATTTACTGTTGAAGTTCTGATTATTCTACACTATCCTAAAGACTACTTAAGAATACTTGATCAGTCATTTCAAGAAACTCGAATAAAGTAAATGTTATATGAACGCTTCTTCTATTGTAGTACATTCTCTCTGATGAAAGTTACACATTAATGAAGCTCGCAATCAATATATTACAGATATAAAATAAATATATATTTTTAATTCAAAGAAAAGGAATCATAGAGAGGAATGCGATGTAATATTTTCAATGTGAACAAATGATCAATAAAAATAGTAATAGAGATGGTAGATAATTAAAAATTAAATTTCCTGATTATTGTGTTCACATATCTCTGGTAAGCCTGTATTTATCTCAAATACAAAAGAAAACGATTTTCATTAGCAAGTATTCTCATGTTGTGTGCATAACGTTTTGTAGCAAACGACATTTAGGAACAAAAATACCTCTTAACTCTTAAGGCCAAAACTCAAAATTTTTCTATGAAAATTAGTTCAAAAATGCATATCCGGAAATGCTCTAATGACACTTTCTTAAAAGCGAATCCAAAGTTTTCAGTGAAAATTTGCATGTATTACAAAGTTTTAGACTTCTATAATATTCTTAACTTTATATATCTATTCTATTATTAGGAGACTCAGAAATTGAGAAAACGTGAAAAATGTAGGTCTTTTGTTATGAGACGCTATTTCAACAATATAAATATTGCATGAAAGTAAACTGTCTCAGGAGAGGAATAAAATTGAAACAAAAATGTTAAAATATATCATTTTAGTAAACAAGCTCACAGTGCCCCGTACCTCCGCGATATAAATATATAGAATATATATTTTTTCTATGAAACTAGTCCTGCCATATCACTCATTTTCTTGTGTTATAGGTTATAACTAAGCAGTATCATAACAATATAACTTTTTCCTACTGACACATCAGCCATCTCTTGAAAAACTCCTAACCAAACGAAGTGCAAGAATTTCTAAAACACTAAACTTTTTTTCTTTTCAAAATTCAGAAGTTGAAATGAAAATGCCTTTCTCACAATTGGACCCTATTCTTAAGAAACGTTTAAAGATAAAAGCAAAAATATTTCTCCAGGCGGGAATTTTTAGTCATAACTTTTAATCATTACTTAAATTCTATGTTAACAATTACCATGGATATAAATGAACAGTTTTTCTTAAAACTGTAAATGTATTATGACGTGAATTTTCCTTCACTTTCTTTAAAAACACAAAAATGTGTTAATCAAAAATGTTCAAAATATCGATTTTTCTTTAAAAATGTGTTTGTCATATTAAAAAAGTGCTCCCTAGTACGAGTAGATATTGTTTGATCATTTTGAAAGCTCCCATACTTCATTATTTTAAGTATAATGAAATAAAATAAATTCCAGCCTTCCCAAAAGAATGATCATCCAAATGTACAAACTACAATTATTTTACTATTAAACAAGAAATTATTTAAACCTATTAGTAGTATTATTTAGACAATACTAGTATTGAAGAGCCCTTTCGTGAAAAATAATATTTACAAGTCAGATTTAAAATTACCGAAGTTTTGTAGGGAAAACTAAATTTGGCTGATATTATTTGTTACCAATTTTTAAAACCAATATTTACTCAAATGAAGCAATTAAAAAAGTGTTAGAATGACGACACGTGTGAATGACAAAGATTAGTTTAGAAGTGATTCGCGAAACAGCATTGAGAATGTGTCGAAACATATTACGTTTCGTCAGGTGTTGGCGCTTGAGCTATGATGTTGAAGAACACGCTTTAGGCAACGCTGTCATTCCTGTTATGACTGCACGCAATGATACATTTCAGTTCTCTTCGTCTAATTTCAACTCTTAAATTGCTTTTGTAGCAAGTTATTTGCATACGACAGACAAAACATATGCAGCGACCATTTGGCCTCGTAGGCATTTGTCTGAGAAATGCCAAATGATTCAGAACAGTAAACATCCAACTAGGAACACAAATATGGGTAATTGAGAGCATCGAAACGCGGCATCCAGCCACGCTTATAATGCGGAGATGAATGAAGCACATTTGTGGCCGTCGCAGGCAACTAATGCCAAAGGAGCAGTGAGAGAAGGAGAACAAACTGACCTCGCGCAGCGCTCAGACGCAGTCGCCTTAACTGAAAGCAGCATCTCCGGCGCCGGGCAGCGGCGTATTAGTCAGCCGGCCAGGTCATCATCAGTCGCAAGGGAGGGGTGATGAGGGGGGCGAGGCAGTTGGGAGTCCCGCTGGCAAGGTTAGCGGGTGGAGACGGCGGCAGGCTGGAATGGACGAAGCAGGGGCAGAGAGGAAGGAAGAGACCGGGAGCGGTAGCTCAGTGCATCAACTGATGTCACTGCAGTGGCTCTGACCGGGAGGTCCTAGGTTCCCACTCCCCCCGGCGGCAGGACTTTCGACACTAGCTTTTCAGCTAGGTTGATTTCAGTCGCTGTCTGTAAGAGAAGTCTAGCTGCCGGCTGCTCTGATCGGTAGTTTTCCGTGGTTTCTCCGATCAACACCAGGCGAATGCCGGAGCAGTACCCTAACAAACGGGCCACGGAACGAGCACAATATTTTCTTCCTCTTCCTTGTCCTATCCTCTCCCCTTACGCACACACTTACACTAACATGCACTACACTACCACATATTCCGGGAGACCGGTCGTGAGCTTAGAACTTGTCCCGTCTGGGGCGGTACCACGCTGGTGGGAGAGTCCTGGTTGAGGGCAAACCCTCTAGCCGACGGTAGGTCGGCGCCGGATCTCGCCATCCCGCGGAGGAAGATCACCACTATATCCCGAGAAAAAACATGCACTTCACTTGCGGGACTAATAATCAAAGCAGTTGACGCGCCCGGAAACACGAAAAATCAATCAATCAATCAATCAAAAAGGAAGAGGTGGGCGGCCGATGAGTAGAATGGATTGGCCGGGCTCTGTGAGGAGTACGGATCGGAGTGGCGCTCGTTGAGTCGGCCGTGTGGGGGGGGGGCCGCCTCTGGCTGGCCGTCAAGCACACGGGCGACGCGCCAAGACGCTCCATCACGCTCCAAACGGGAGCTCCGGCCTCGGCGCCCACACCGCGCACCGCGAAGCTCAAGCGAGAAAAGGAAGGCAGCCACTAACCTACGCAGATAACAGCGTACCTTCAGCTGCTTAAGATGCTAATGGAGGGAAGTTATTAGAAATAATACGGAAGGTTCGTTATTTGCTTGCGTAATTCATATATCTCTTCTACGCAATCTGTAGCGAAGTGTATTATATTTACTTACTCGTATCTTAGTTTATTTGGGGAAAGGTTGTTTATTTAGTAAAATGTTTTAACACATATAAAATACAGATAATGAGTTCTGGAGACAGAGATAGGGAGAGAGAGGGCGAGAGAGAGAATGGGGGAGAAAAAGAAAAGGTGGGGGGAAAGAGGAACGAGAAGGAGACATAAGAGTGAGTGTCAGAGACAGAGAGATATACAGAGGCAGAGAGACGGAGAGAGAAAGGAGAGAGGGGGAGGAGAGGACAGAGAGAAATGAGAGACGGAGAGATGGTGACATGAAGACTGAGAGACACATAGAGAGACTAAGGGACACACGTAGAGAAAGAAAGAGACGAAGAGATGAGACAAAGAAAGGGGAGAGGGTGGGAGGAGAGAACAGGGAGAAGAGCGAGGAGAGAGAGGATAAAGAGAGAGAGAGATAGGAGCAAAGGGGAGATAGAGCTTATTATTGAAGCATTACACGATATTAATGTTGCAGTGTAGTTATTGCAAATGCTTTTATAATGCCATATATCGCACTTAAACCAAGTGCAAAGCGACAGCCACCAAATAGGGGCGGGTGACGGGAGGGCGGTCTTTAGAGGCCCTTGTATGGGGTCTAGAAGATTTTTGTGAACACGCTGAATTTGGAATGGAGGCAGTTGGGACTGTGTTTTCTTCATACCATTTTAATTGTGATTCTTTTAGAGTGTTAATTTTCAATGTGTTTCTATTCTTTCACCCGAAATATTGAAATAATTATAGTTTCCTTCCTACTTCAACTTCATTGTTATATGTCTGAGAACGCATATTGAAAAGTGGAGACTTGTTCAATGATTTCGTCATCAGTAACTATTGTTACTCATGTATTTCTTTCTCATCTTTCTACGTACGTAGTAAAGAGAAGGTATTGAAATGCAGCGGCTAAATTGGCGATTTTTCGACAGACCTCCTATTGGTGAAATCGAAAAAGTGGATAAACTTTGTTGCATGTGTAGTATTTTAATTCCTCTAACATGTTGTGTGGACAGAATCCTCATTTTCTAGACCTTAATTCTGAAAAATCGATTGACGGAAAACGTCGAGGTGCCAGACCGTCCGTCTGTGATAAACGCTAGCACAAAAACTGGTCAGAAGATTTTCTCTAAAAACGGTATTTTTCGATCGATCTGAACGAACACAAGGTTCTTCTACTTTGAAAAGGATATTTTGTTATTTGAGGGTACTTTACATGAAGTCTCAACACCATTTTCTACACGTTCTTAAAAATGGCTTTAATTCTTTTATTAATCTTTGTTCTGGGATATCGTAAAACACGATTAAGAATGGCTCAAGTGGTTCGTGGAAGTCTGTGAATTCTGAAAAAAGTGTGACTGTTCAAATTATTTAGGTGATTTCCTACAATTACAATACTGAAGATTTTTTCCTTAAACGAATTTGCTGATCAACGATATTTCTTTAAATAAGAATACGTATAACATTATTAAAAAATGTGTAGTTTTCGCGGAATTTGCGTGAAATATTTTTAAACAATATTTAAACAACTATTTTCTAAAAACGTCTCGCTATTTATTATGCAGTGTAGAGACAGTATTGTATTCTGAGAGAAAAAACGGCGAATTACTGACACAAAATCTCTTATTGCCAAGTCCTGGTAACAAAAATGTGGATAAAACGTGACCCTCTGTATGGTGAATTACTTCTTCTAACACTTTATGTAGTCAGAAGCCATGTTTTGTGGGTCCTTGATACCAAAAATTGTTTGACGGCAAAAGTCTGTTCGTCTACTTGTGAACGCTAGCGTCTATGCGTGAAGACGATTTTTATCAAAATTAATATTCCCCAAACGTTCTCGCTTATAACACGACCTCTTGAATTTGAATCCGGTATTTTGATTTTTTGAGGTTACATACGTAAAGTCTCTAGAACATTTTTCAAAATTAAACTAGTGGTACTACAGAATAGCACAGACTGTTTCGTATTAGCTTCCTATTTCCTTTGCTCTTGGCTACCTATTCGGACTTGCCATATACTCTTGCCGGCAGCCATTTCTCATCATCTAAGTACTACTTTTATTTTTCTCAATTTCTCCATTTCCTAACAAAAGAACCGATATACTACTTCAATAATATTAAAGAAGAATACAACCTCGACCTAAATAGCAATTTTCATTAAAAAATGTAGAGTCGTTTTGAAGAAAATGATATTTAAGCGTCACTGTAAATGGAAAATTTGAAGCTCTTTTTCACAGGAATCTATTGAGTTTTTGAAAAACTTCATTTCACGTTATTTAAAGCACTTTTACTCACAAATGCAATAATGTTTTACTTTACAAATACAATAATTTACTGAAAATATTATTAACGGTGTGAGAGATATTTCAAAAATATTACTTGAGATAATGGCCTCTGAGCGTTTCTCAAAATGTGGAAATTTGATCTCATTTTACTAGAAAACTGTTGAGTTTTCGAGAAACATTATGGAACATTAATTAAATTATATGTACTCATAAATACAACAATGTGAACAAATTGCCGCTAATGTAAATATTAACTATTAGAAAGAAAAGCCAAAGAAAAATGTTTTTAATTAAAAAAACAAACAAAGGTTAGAACAATATGGCGTTTATGCCATCTTATAGAGAGCATTTATCAGTAGCCCAATCAAGAGTTTTAATAAAAAAAGTATGTAGCCGCTCTTGAGTAAATCTTGTTTTTGTGATTTTTGTTTTTGCTCCGAATTTCCTGCGCTTCATGAACGTAATATGAGATGTGATTCCAGGTAGTTGGACGCTACGTAAGTTAGCATTAGTATATTATTTTATATTTATTTACTCGTTTCTTACATTTATCTTTTGTTATACATTTACAGATTCATCTTTTAGAAACTCTTTAAACCTATTTGATAATCCATATTTTTTTTGTCCGAGTTGCGAGGAATGTATTTGCTTTTTCAATGTAGTGATGTATTTGCAAAGTTGCAATTCATTTTCGACGTCTTCCTACAACTAAAATTATTAAGATAACATGTCTTTTCTTAATGAAATATGTTTTTCAAATGCAGACCTTAAAATATGATCAAGTTCAACTTTTCAAAAATGTGAGTATTTTTTGCGTAAAGTGGAGAAGGATTTGAAATGGTAAATTCGAATTTCCAGCGTTTGTTTTAAGGCGATGTCAGTCCCTAAAACTAATTTGAGAGGCGGAGGCAGATGAATTATTATTTCTCGCCTCGTTATAAATTTGATCCCCAACACTTATGGTAATAAAATATTGGTGGAGGTAGAATCGTATAAAAATATCTCCATTCCCTGATTTTAATTTAAACAACCGTTCTACAAAGATTTTTTTTCTAATATAATGTTCGGAGACGCTTCGTCAAAGTAACGGATTTCGAGAGGGGAAGGAAACTCGACCTTCGTTATCATCTTTTTCAAACGGCGCATTATTCTAGCTTAATACTCGTAACAGTAAGTAATTTACTGGAAGTAAGATTCTGGTTAAATTTGAAGTTTATAATTAACTAACTCTGGACCAGTTATTTGTTTACTCAATTAACAAATGATAAGAAAACTTCACGCTAGAATTATCCTACGGACTGCCTATAAAAACGTGGTCAGTTTCAGTCGTGGCCGATTATCTGCGCGTGCGCCCGAGAGAGAGAGAGAGAGAGAGAGAGAGAGAGAGAGAACGAGGGAGAGCGAGAGAGAGAACGAGAGAACGAGAGAGCGAGAGAGCGAGAAAGAGAACGAGAGAGTGAGTGAGAGAGCAAGGGAGAGAGCGCGAGAGAGCGAGAGAGAGACAGAGAGAGCAGAGAGAGAGAGAGAGAGAGGGAGATAGCACACTGTTCACTTCAAGATATATAGATATAATAATAATTATAAAGCTACAAAAAGGAAAAGCTGAAACGAACAGGAAACAAATTTTTAATTATCGATATGCCACTTATGTTCAAATACACGTTTACGTGCACTTTTCCATAAACATGCTTAATTAACACAAATTTTAAGAGTGGCATTTAAGATATTTACCTCCTTTATACTTGGATTTTTGCTTCTTGTACTTATTAGAGTGAATATAATTTTAATTCATCAAATCCCAGCTTGTTCACATACAATTCTTTCGCTTGCATATAACTTTAAATTAATAAATCAGACCTCAATTGCGGATCACTTACTTCCGGCTAATTTTCTGTTCAGCAACGGGCCCTGTTTCTTCTTGCTTTGTGATTGGTGGAATATTCACTTGTTTAGTCAAGCGAGAATCTCTCATTCTGCCTATTTATTCGTAGAATTGTAGTTGTAAAAAGATGCAGACATATTTTTAACTTTTACAATTTTCGAAAAATTAATGTTTTGAACGAAAATGAGACGTGAACCGTTCTTCACGCAATCCAATAATGAAATTTGATGAAAATCGTCGAAGCCCTTTTTTTTGAAAACTTTGAAAATATCTCATGGGCTTCATATAAAGTATCTCCCAAAATTAAAATATGGGTTTAAAATTCTAGGAACCGCGACAACAGCCAAATCGATTGGGAAGATGTTTCAATGTCAAGGACCAACAAAACATGGATTCTGGCTGCACCAAGTGTAGAGGATTGTTTTTCTATATTTAACAACTGGATTTATCCACTTTTTCGTAACCAAGATCTGGCAATAACAGTTTTTCTGCCTAAAATTCTCCACGTTTCCCGCAGCATTACCTATCTTTCTCTCTTCTGCGTAAGTGGTAGTGAGCAAATAAAAAGCATTTTTGAAGCATTTGATTATTCCCACCCGATTGATAAGAGAGAGGCTAAACTACACTTCCAGTCATAAAGAAGGAAAAATCAAGAAATGGGTGTAAGGCATACAAAAAAGAAACATGAAAGGGCTGTGTTTGCACAAACCTAATCGCTCCAGGTACGAAACAAATATAAAATGTACTTTGTTATTGGTACTGCTACTACTTGTAAATGCTACTCTTGTAAACAATAAATCACACAACAATTACTCGCATAATTCAATAATGATTTGCATTAATTAACAATGACAATTCATTAAAAAAATATGTTTAACAATTACATAAGAGAAGATATATATTACAGCTCAAGTGACACTAACAGTAGCAAATCATGTAAGCAATCTCACATTTCATTCAACTTCGGAATAGACACACTTTCAATTTTCAATGTTCAACTTTGTAATTTTCTCGAGTGTACATCTTGATTATTCACAACGAATATTGATATTTCTATAATATTCTATACTTTTCATAAATGGGAAAATTAGTTACAAATTTTTGGCACAGATCATATAAACAAGTTGAGATCAACAACAGGAGTGAGGACTAATATTAATTAAACTGAACGAATTTGTTTGATTGAAAGATCTCTGGAGTTTTTATCGGCAACTGCTCCAGGACCTATCGAACGAATCATCTACGCGTGATCCGAATCATTCACTGGATCGATTCGGCATCGCATGGCGTGTTTTAAATATCTACAAAACGCGTCTCTCATCCACCCCGTGCTGAATGACCCTCTTTGTTACTTTGAAATCTGTGTTCTAAAGAGCGATTCATTTCATTGATTTCAGTAAATGCTCTATCAAAACCTATGCGGAGGTGATTACGTGCAATACATTCAACACCAAAAACTGATAAACTACAAATTCCAGTAAATGCTCTATCAAAACGTATGCAGAGGTTTTAAAAATTCTACACTATCACATGCAATAATAAATAAATCCATTCTTTCTCCAGTTGTTGATAACATTTTTAACATGTTTCAAATTGTCCATTTCCTTTGAAACCATTAGTTAATTGAATAGGTGTAGTATTCACAGCAGTAATGACATAAATGCCTCAAAGTTGAATTATTTACTTTACAATTATGTGAACAATGAGCAACTTTCTGTTTTTATTGCGTCCATAACATAAAAAAAAATCAAAAATAAATACATTTAATGAAAGAAAATATGTTTTATATTTAGAAATTAATCATTAATGCTTTTAAAATGCGTTTTGTTATTAAGCTTAAAGTTTCCTGAGACTTTAAAAAATTTTTTTAATGAATTGCAATGATGATAAAGCTGATTAAAACAACTTTTTCTCATGAATCTTAATAACTGAAATACTGAAAAAATGCGCATAATTAATTACCAGAGCATCTAGTCTTCATTGCATTATTTTGAACTAATTAGATGAAAATAAATTGTACCCAAGTATTTGTATCTGTGGATTTGCGTTAAAAAAGTTTTATTTTCGCTTCAAATGGAGAAGTTAATCGCACGTACATAGCGCAGAAATTCCCACTGGTTCCCCGCTCAGAATGAAACGAGTTTTGAGAAGAGCTCCGGCAGGAAACGGTAAACAGAAGGACGCAGTACTAAGTGACTTGGCAACAGAGCATCGTTCATGCTACACCCCCATGCAAACGCTCGTACTGGATGAACACGAGTCGTTTCTCCCGACCTTGTTATGTTTTCCCGGATAGTTCGAAGCGCGGGAAAAAAATCGAAAAACGGAACACGCGCGGCCACTTGCCAGATAAAAACTTCATCGCGCGTCTCCCAAGTTTTCGATTAATTATTTTCGAGCGGAGGCGGCGACGGTGGCGGCGGGGCGGCGGGGGCGGCGGGGGCGGGGACGGCGGGGCGGCGGGGGCGGCGGGGCGGCGGGGCGGCGGGGCGGCGGGGGCGGCGGGGCGGCGGGGCGGCGGGGCGGCGGGGCGGCGGGGCGGCGGGGCGGCGGGGCGGCGGGGGCGGCGGGGCGGCGGGGCGGCGGGGGCGGGGGCGGCGGGGCGGCGGGGCGGCGGGGCGGCGGGGCGGCGAAGGGCGCAAGGGTAGAGGGCGGGATGCCGGCCACCAGGCGGCGGCGAAATCGATACTGTGCCGTGCGCGCCCTCTGCGCCGCGGGTTGCCGCCGCGCAGGGGCCGCTCCGTCACCGCACAATGGTCCTCAGCGTGGACACATGCCCCGTCAAGAGTTAATAATATACACCAATGTACAAAACCTATCATTTTTACACCGCCAATTTCTTATTTTTCAGCGAGATAATAATACATGCAGAAATGCTAACTAGTAATTATGAAGTAGTAAAATTTTAATATACAACAACTAAAAGCCCATGACGTAACAAAGCGCTATTTCTTCACGATCTCATTATATCCTAACCTAATATAGCTTAATATTGCTTTAATCGTCATTATAACACTTATCACACCAATAGAAATGTTGTAAACGTTAATTACGAACGGATTAACATTCATAAAAAAACGATACAATTTGATACACTCATGACAAAACGATACAACGCTTTTGATAATGATACAATTTGAGATTTTTAAAATTATATTTATAAATGATTCAAATCTCACATGTTTGTGCACTTCGTCTTTTAAAACACAGATAAGAAAACATATACAAACACCGTGAACGTAGGTGGCTCACAGCATCAGTTGATGACGCTGTAATACCTCTGATCGGGAGATCCTAGGATTCCAGTCCTGACGGTGTCAGGATTTTCGATACTACTTAAGTATCTTGGTCGAGTTCAGTCACTCTCTGGAGGAGAATTCTAGAGGCCGGCTTCTCTGAAAGATATTTTTCTGTGGTTTCTCCGATCAACACCAGGGGAATGCTGGAGCAGTACCCTAACAAATGGACCGCGCGATCTTTCCTTCGACTTTATTGTCCTATTCTCACCCTCTACGCCCACACTTACACTAACATGCACTGCACTATCACGTATTCCGGGAGCCCGGTCGGAGACTTAGAGCTTGTCCCGAGTGGGGCGGTGTCTCGCTGGTGGGAGAGTCGTGGTTTGGGAGAAACCCCACTAGCCGACGGTAGGTTGCCGCCGGATCTCGCCATCCAGTGGGGAAATATTACAAACACTTCCCATGATAAAACGTGCACTACAGTACGTAAGGTCTAATGACCTTAGTAGTTGGACCGCCGTGAGCCGTGGTGGTTGGGGTTGTGGCCCACAGCGCGCCGACCTCGCGCTGGCCACGCGCCGCTCCCCGTGCGACAAGTTCACAAAGGCCTCCGCGGCGCCCCCGACAGCCGTAAAGAGCACAAAGACGGCCATCTTCCTTTTTATGAGTCGCTTTGCAGCGCCCGAGTAATAGCCGTGAGTGCGTCCGCGCGTCCTCTCCCGCGCCGGCACGTGTTTGGCTCCTGCACGGGGAAGTGGATTGGGCTCCTACTGGGCCACTGGCTTACTCTCTTGCAGTCTACACATGTCTTCTCAAGCACTAATACACAACACAATATATATATATATATATATATATATTGTGACGTCACGGGATTATACGAACTACGAAGTGCACGGAGAAAACTTAAGATTAACAAAAAACTAAATGAGGTACACGAAATAATTCAGAAAGAAGTAGAAGCAAAAGTATTGTGAATAGTGCTTATTGAAGTATTCAGGCAGTCAAGGTGACGCCTAGACATTTTTTTGTGGTTGTGTTCTTTCTGTTCTTTTTGTTTCTGTTTCCTTTGCAGTGACCATCTACGCAAAGTGCATACTTTATTGTATATTTGTGCCACTGTGTAATTCGTTTTACTGAATATATGCTCATTTTACCAGAATTTTACATAATTCATTGTGTCAAGGGTTCAGACCTTTCTCATACCCGAAAGATCCTGCTTCCTGAGAATTCAAAGCTCGCTTCACGAGCATTCATAGTTTCACGCTTCATCGCCACCGGCTGGAAGGTAGTAGGTGGGCGTGTTATTATATATATATATATATATATATATATATATATATATATATATATATATATCGGTTATTTAAGGTCGCATCAACATCTAGGTCATTAGCGATCTCTATTGACGTTTACGTTATGGTAATTATGAAGATGAAACGAAATGGTGGTGATGAGAGATGAAAGAACAAATACAATACAACCATTCCCGAGGTGAGGCTCGAACCCTTGATCAGTCTGTCCGAGATCACTACCACACAACTGCCTTAGCGATCTCGGCCACCGGGCCGACTATGTTATATATTATCTCTTCAAAATATATTACGCAAAAAAAATACAGCTTTATTGGATATTAAGGAAGTTGAGGAAGTATTCCCCATCAAATAATTTAAGACCAATAATGAAGAATGTTGTGGACAGTGCTTCAAATAAATCATCAAGCACAAATACACTCCCAAAACACGTTACCAACGCTCATGGTAAAGGTGCGACCAATGTCATTAAAAGATTATTTCGGGGTAACTCTATCTTTGTTTCCTAGACCTTGTTTACTAAATGAGGCATTGAACCTCTCATTATATTTTTAGAGGTTTAGCTGTTAGGGGGACTCTGTAGCCGCGTGGTCAGAAATTGTTGTACTTTGAGTAAAATTTAATTGACTCTTTGATGTTTCGGTCAGTTTAGTTCAAGGGGGCTGACTCTCTATTAATAAGCACTTAGCAATATTAGGAGTTAAAGCCACGCACAGTTTTCGGGCTGTATGATGTAACGCACAGTTTAGGGCCTGGCTCCTCGAAATTTCAATGGGAAACTATTGTCCCTGACAAATTAATGATTTATAAAGTCCGGAATATGGGAATTTCGGAATTTTGATCGAAATACTTTACAATACGTTCCAAATTCACATGAGCCCTTCCTTCAATTTTGGACACCAATTATTGCTTTATTTCTCTCCCCAGTTGTTTTGACTTAACATAAACTAGTCACAAAAGCGTCACTCACCTGTATCGTAAAATATTTTTATGTAATAAGTGTACTAAAACACCCGCATTCTAATAGCAGCAGCAAAATAGGATGTTCGGATCGGATCACAGATCATAGAAAAATCTGTACATATTACCACTTCAGATTTTAGAAAAATCAGGGAACATTAATTACAGTCGTTATCAATGTATTGAAACGATAAAATATTAAATGTGACATTTTCATTGATGCTAACGTTCGTAACATTTTCAATAGCTTTTTTTCCAAAAAAAATGATTAACCAATTTTGAATTCAAAATAACATTTGTTAGAAAGTGGCATGACATTTTCCCGAATTTTCATAAATGTATGCTTGAAGAAAATATTTAATCGTTTGTACAGTAAATGTACCATAAACTTTTTTACGTTAATAAGGTAAGCAATATTAATAATTAAATAGTGTAAGCAACGTTTACATTAACTGACATTTACGTAATACACGAAAATGATACATAGAAAACGGACAAAAGTAGACAAACTTCAATATTTTATAATATTTTAATCACATTGGAGAGTTAAAATCCGTCTTGAGTGAAAAATAGGATCTAGTAATGCAATATTGAAGAAACTGAAATTCTTCAAAATCAGACTTAGTGCCATTTCTAAACTTAAAGTTGCTGAGAGATGTGCTGCAATAAAAAATGGCACGTAATAATATATACTTATTGAATACTCTAATTCGTGATATTTTAGTAGACCTATAAAATATTTTTTCAAACTTATTATAGGGGTCAAGTATGTTGTGATTTCTTGTAATATCCACATCGCCCCCTCCCACCCATACTTGGATAGTTTTTTTAAAAATGTATTTCTCTCCATTCTTTGTAAGATATCAGTGATATCAGTTGATCCACTGAGCTACCGCTCCCGGTGTGTTGCTGTTTAGAAGTACATGTTGTATCGAGAAAGTGGGAGTAGGACGAACTCTTATTAGCTATTAAACAGACTTCTTAGTGTCAAATGAAAAACAGTGATGAGTAGTATATTGAACGAAGAAGTGGAATCAATCATTCTTCTTGAGGGAAGTTAGTAACTGAGCATTTTTGAAAAAGTTAAATTACTGAAGAAAGTTAAAATTATATTGGATGAGTAAATAGGAGAGAATTTGTGGACTGAGTATTGTTAAATGTAATTCGTTATATTAGTTTCTATAACTATTCTCTTTTGTTTGTAAATAGAAATGTATTCAGATTTGTGGTGAAAATTGTAAGACTGTTTCAAAAATTATTCTGAAAATTTCTCATGCTCGCGAAGAAAAATAATGACCAAAACAATTGTGAATGTGTCAGAGGGATTATTTTACGTAAGCAATATTGTAATTTTTTATTTAACTATTGAGATTATAGAACATTTCGCCTAGGTATTGGTGTGTTATTTGTTGTAAAGCCAGAGTGACTAGAGACCCCACATCCATGGTTATAAATGTGAAAATGACCTGTAAGCATTAGTTTTATAGGAGCTAGACGGAAAGTATCAGAAATGGTACTAATTATAATTTCATGAAATAGACTTACAATTTTAGAATTAGAACTAATTAGAATTTTATGAAATTTTATGAACTTTATGAAATGCATAACTTACAATATTTATAGCTTTCAATACTCTGTCATTACTTTTTAATATAATGTTATTTTTATTTATTCGTTATTAACAACACAAATATATTTCTCTCGACTCCAACAGAAACAACGAATGTTTTCCAGGAGATAAGTAGATTCAAAGCGAAAAACTATTTGGAGTCAAGGGAGAATGAATTACTTATCGATATGCTGCGCGAATATATTTAAGAGAACAATCACGAGTGAGAACACTTACCACATTTTTCGAATGTATTTTGTGTGTCATGTTTCTCATTTGGAGAGGCATTACTATGAAAGATGATTGAAGAGAATTACAGTTTGTTAGTGAATGTGTGTAAAATATCATGATTTAAAGCGATACTAATGTAACATTCAAAGTAAATGAAGTCCCGTTCAATTTGAAAGTAAAACATTTCCAATAAGGCATTCCCCTTCAGACTCGATCGATAAAACATCAGCAAACGCATTCATTCCCTAAAGCTAAAATAAAAATAATAATAAATGGGACGAGAAATCTTAAATGAAGCTAAGGCTCAATGTTCTATTGAAAGAAGGATGATTTGAAAGATATTTCGATATGATAATCAAACGAATGGTTTCATGTTCGTCCTGGCTTGTACGTCAACCCTATTGTTTTGAACAGAAAAAGGAAGGGAGACGGGTCTCAGAGAAAAACCTAAGCTTAACTGCCACCCCCTCCGCCGGGGGCTAATTCCAATTAATTTCTGATTCCACAGAAGTCGGCGGCACACGGCCATCGCCCTCGCGCGCTCCTTCCCTCCTGGCCCCGCCCCCGCCCCTTCGCACCCTCCCCTCCCTGCCGCTCCGGGAAGCTCTCCGGGCCGCCCCCGCGCCCCCCCCCCCCCCACGCCACGCCCCGCCACGCTCCGCCCCGCCCCGCCTGCCACCCCCCCCCCCCCCCTTCCGCTCGGCGCGCGGGAGGCGCGGCTGTCCTCAGAGGAACCCCGCGAGCACGGCGCTCGCTGCTCCCCGGAGCCCCCCCGCCCGCCCGCCCCCCCGCCCCCCCCGCCCCCCCCGCCCCGCCCCACCCCCTCGCCGCGGCCGAAATCTGCGCAGCGTCCTCCGGGCGCCCAAAGAGGTCGGGGCGCTCTGCCCGGCGCAGTCGCTTTTATTGCCGAGGAGCGTTATTCGTCTTTCAAATGAGCGCTTTCAAGGCGGCGGAGGCGACGGCCGGCCTCGCCTCTCCCCTCCGCCCCCGCCCGGTCGTCCGGCGCTGAAAGGCCCTCGGGGCCGGCGGCGGAGTATCGGAACTCGGCAACACAACTACCTGCTGCCGCTGCGTGGCTCGCGCGTCACGGCCGGGAATATCGCAGCTGGAGCGCCCGCGGCGGCTTTCAGGCGCTCGCGGACTTGAAAGCGCGTCGCGGGACGCCCCGCCCCCCCCCCCCCCGCGCCGGCCCCCTGCCGCCAAAGAAAACAACGTGCGCCGCCGGCGGCCGATGAGTTAATTAAAAAGAGTTCCTCCCCATTGGCCGCCATTATGCGCCGCCCCCTCCCCGCCCGCCCTCCGAAAGGGGAGTCCGCGACGCGGCGCTCGTTATATCTCCTCGGGGCTCCATAACGGTGTTGATTACTAATTAGCCTTGCCTAATGAACCTCGAATTACATCATTTTCATTAAGGAAGCGATCCGAACACTTGCACAGCGCCGCCGATGCTGATCATGTCGAAACTAATTACCCGGGATTAGAGGGGGGCCGCGGGGGCGTGGGTGGGGGGGCGGCCGTCCGCTTACAGGTGGGCGCCGCCCGCCCCGCCCCCGCCCCCGGTCCGCGCCGCGGGTAATTAGAGCGCTTAATTAGCGCTGCGCCGCGCCGCCCCCGGGCTTCTTTCAGTCGCGAAGGCGGCGGCGGCGGCACGCGCCTGCTGCCCCCCCCCGCCCCCGCCCCCGTCCGGCCAGCTGTCAGTCAGAAAAGTCCGGCAGAACGCTCGACGCACAGCCCGGCTGCTCCACGTAAATCTAAGCCACGCACGCGGTGATCCTACGAGAGTTCTGTTCTATTCGACCCCGTGTTTGAAAATGGATGGAAGGTAAGTTTCTCTTGCAAAATTGTCACGTGGTTATTGGTGGGATTTTCTGATGCAAAAGACCCTACTGCTGTGGATAGTTGGTAGAAGTTTGAAGGAGCACCACTCCATGACATTCCTTCGAACACTTCGACACTCCGACACTTCATTTTCCGATATAGTGTAGGAAGGTATGGATTTTGTTTATAGTTACAGATGATCCTAGACAGTAATAATGGAAAAATATTGCAATATATCTGTGAGAAAAAAATATTGTTTTACCGTGAAATTATAATCAATTACAATAATAATTGTTTTCTGGCCATTAATAATATATCAATGAAATTGTCTTAACGCTCAAATAAAAAATTAAACCCAAAAACAGTTCAGGAATTTCTTCTAAGCAGCTTATGTGGAATGCCAGAAGTAATGTAACGTAATAAATACAGAAAAAAACACATGCGAGCAAGATGCTGCGAGCCGTCATGTTCTGAGAAAACAAGGAAACATCGTAAATACATTTCAACATACACTTTTATGAGTCTGTGTCACTGGTCTGAAAAAATGCTATTCTTATACGGATTAAATATCAGCACACTATAAAACGGTGTCCATACTTCAATTTGTATAATTTTCATGCAATATTTTGAGTACAAGTATGTTCTCGGTGTAAGATCAAAAATTTAAATATGAATTCAAAAATTCCAGCAGGTATATTTTGGAAGATATACCAAAATCTATTTTCACAATCAACAAATTTTCTTGCTATTCTTAAAACCTATTTTATATAATATGTTTTTTCTTTCTTTTTTTCTTTTTTTGTAATATGAACGAAATTAATCGTAGAACAGCCTGCTTTTCAATGGCATAAGTACTAGTACTTTCTCAGATGACTAATCTCTGGACACTCGATCGTCCTCCACAATCCATGTTCCCATGGTCCGCGGCAGCGAGCGAGCGCGCTGCGAGCAGGGGGCGGGGGGAGGGGGGCGGGGCAGAGGGCTCATACGGCGGAAGCCGATTAATCTGGCGGATGACGCGCGCCGTCCCCCGTGGCCCAATTTGGCAGCGCGCTCTGCACATCCCCCCTCCGCGGCCGCGCCCCGCCACAGCGCTCCCCCCCGCCGCAAGAGCCAGCCGCCGCACACCGCACCGCACGGCCCACACCGCGTCATACCAAACCACAATGCGCCACGCCGCGCCGCACCGCGCCACATCGGGTCACACCGCGCCACAGACCGCGCCACACACCGCGCCGTAGACTGCGCCACACCCGCAACACACCGCTGCACACGCGCCACCACGCCACACAGCGCCGCACCGCGCCACACCGCGCCACACCGCGCCACACCGCGCCACATGGCGCCACATCGGGCCATACCGCGCCACAGACCGCGCCTCACACCGCGACACACACCGCGACACACCGCGACACCGCGCCACGCCGCGCCACACCGCGCAACACCGCGCCACATCACGCCTCTCGCGCCACAGACCGCGCCTGCCGACCAGCAGGCGTTCTTCCCAGCCTCTCATAGAGCTCGTCCAACTTTGCTGCAGGTGAGAATGCGTGCAAAAACGACATGATGAGTGCTCTTCTTTTCAGTCGGTTACTTTGTACTTTGTTTGTGAATTAACAGTTAATGGTTCATACCATTCGCCTGCACAACATTGCTTTACTTCCAAAAACCTATGACGAACACATCAATATAATACTTCAATACATTAATTCAATTTTTTTTAGTTTGTTTTTATTGAGGGGAGTAATTATTTTTTAATTATTAACGAATAAAATAAAATGTGAAAATTATTGTGATAAAATAAGAAGTCAATATTATAATTTCAACATAAATCGGAGAATGTCTAAGGTTTTAATTCATAATTTTTATCATTTAAAAACAAATCTGTTGGCGTGCAAAACAGGTTATTCATTTGTATAATAATGTGTGCACATCAAGGGCTACTTGAAACGATTAATTCAAGCGTGCTACTACAAAACGGAACAAGCTGATGAGAAACGTCTGAAGGTGAGGCAATGAAAAAACTCTATGCTGCCTGCAATTAACTACCCAGAACGATGCACCAGTCTTGTTATTCTATTCGATTTTCACTACCAAAGCTATAACTCCAGCAATAACTCAGAACCTCTTTATTCACAAACAATACAATAAAATATTCTCAACATTGTGTTTACTGTTAGAAAAGTACTTTTCACAAAAAATAAGAGATTTAGAGAAACAATCGTGTTGGACGCAAGAGATAACGCAAGACTAAAAGGCTGTTGTTAACTCATGCCTTGTTTTTTTTAATAGAAATAAAAGAAAGCATGGCTTTATTAATGCAGTTAATACTCGTACTTCCTAAGAATATTAAGTATCGCAGATCTTTCAATTGACACTTTCAATTGTTCTTAAGTCGGAGCTTATCCCTTTGTTTATGTGCACTCTTCAATTAGTACGATTACTATATTTAGTAAGGCGCAGACTTTGAAAGTAAGAGAAAACAACTTTTCAATAAAGGTTATTTCCTTGTTTCAAATCTACTGCGCGATTCACCAAAGTGGGTTTTTTTCATGGTCTAAAGAGTAAATTTGACTGTTTCGAACTAAAACATTTGTACAGCAATACCTAAAAAAAATACATAGTCTCGCAGACGGTTACTGCGAGGGAAGCGTCATATATTATGACTCGACGAGAGTTCTGCCTCGAAGAATACAAAATGCGCCAGAGAAGGCGCGAAGAAGAACATGGCGTGCCGCTCCGTCGACCGGATAAATCGACCAGAACAAATCGCTGATCATCGAGAGAGCGGTGCGGGCGAGCTGCGGAAGTCGCCGTGCAAAAGGGGCGCTGGCAGCCAACGTAGAATGGTACAAGGCCGTTCAGGAGATAGAAGCAGAGCGAGAGGACGTCAGCGGCAGACGCACAGGAAGAGAGATTGGTGGAGGCAGAAGTGAGGACGAGACGATTGGGGTGCTTCCGAGTAGAGGGAAAATGGGAGGCTGCGGGTATCAAGGAAAATGGAGGGGGATAACAGTGATGTGATGAGTTACAAGAAGAGGTGGATGTTGATTGAGTTGGTTTGTCGTTAGTGATTCCGAGCGCGTCAACTACTGAAGTCATTAGTCCCGAGTTTTTTCCTCGAGAGGTGGCGGTGATCTTCCTCCGCTGGATAGCGATATCCGGCGCCGAACTACCGTCAGCTAGGGGTGTTTCCCTTACCAGATATCTCCCATCAACGGGCCACCAGCCGGGACAAGCTCTAAACCCCCGACCGGTCTCCCGGCATGTGCGGTAGTGTAATACATGTTATTGTTTGTGAGTGTAAGAGTGTGTGTAAGGGGTGAGGATGGGACAAGAAAGAGGAAGAAAAGATCGCGCGCGGTCCGTGACCCGTTTGTTAGGGTAGTGCTACATTCGCCAGGTATTGATCGTAGAAACCAGGGAAAACTACCGATCGGAGCTGCCGGCCGCTAGAATTCTCCTCCAAACAGTGACTTAATTCGATCTAGTTGTCTGTGTAACTAGAGTCAAAAATCCTCAAACCCTATTACCTCTCAGTCAGAGACACTGCAGGGACATCAGTTAATTCCCTGAGCCACCTAAGCCTGTAGGAGTAAGTCGGGGCACCGGGTTAGCGAGACAATGAAGTGGCATGAAGGTAAGAAGGCAAGAGAGGCAAATGACGGACAGCGTAGTGGGTCGACAGCGCAGCGGGTAACAGCGTAGCGGTGTGGCAGCAAAGCGGGATAGAGGTGAAAAGAGAAGGAGGGGTTGAATCCAGAACAAAAGGGACAAAGGAAAATGAAAGACAATAGGGTGGGATGAAAGGCAATAGAGCCGATGAACAATTCTAGAAAAAGAGCATCTAACAAGCATGTAGAAGAAGCAAAACCGCAGAGGAACCCAAGCGAAAGATTGCCCAGGGAGCAGAATCTGTGAAGGCGTCGGTGGCGACGGCGCATGCGCATGGCGGGGAAGGTACGGTGACGGCGCGGCGCCAGAGGGGAAAAAATGCGAAGGCTCAGCGAGCCGCATGAAATATGGCGCAAAACAAACTGACAGTGGCAGCGCGGGGGCGGAGGTAGTGATCGCAGCCGTGCGGCTGTTCGCGAGCAGTTGCAAGTGAAAGCTTTCGCGCCGCCTCCATCGCCTCTCCGCCCACGAGCCACGACGCACGGTATTCAGCCTCGTGCGATTTCAACATCTCCTCATGGATAGTTAGTAGTTCTGTACTAAGGTCATAAGTCCCGTAAGTGTAGTGAATGCTTTTTTCTCAGGAGGTGGTGGTGTTCTTCCCTCGCTGGATCCGACGAGATCCGGCGCCGTCTTACCGTCGGCTGACAGAATATCCCTCAACCAAGTAACTCCTACCAGCGGGGCACCGCCCCAGCTGGGACAAGTTCTAAGGCCCCGACCGGTCTTCCAATGTGGTATTCTAGTGCATGTTAGTGTAGGGTTGTGTGTGTAAGGGGTGAGGATGGGACAAGAAAGAGGAAGAAAATATCGCGCGCGGTCCGTGGCCCATTTGTTAGGGTACTGCTCATACATTCGCCATGTATTGATCGTAGAAACCACGGAAAACTACCGATCAGAGCAGCCGGCCGCTAGAATTCTCTTCCAGACAGCGACTGAATTCGACCTAGCTGACAAGCTAATGTCGAAAATCCTGTCACCGTCGGGCCTCGAACCCAGGAACTCCCGGTCAAAAGGACTCTAGAAACATCAGTTAATGCCCTGAGCCATCTCTCCCAGTCTCAACATGGAGCGTGGGCCAGAAAATGTATTGATTCAACCTATGGTAATGTTTACAAGGGTGTTCTTTTGTCTTGTAGATTAAGTAAGTTTGAGAGATTCTCGTCAAGCGAAGTGAAAATAAACAATATTTGGAAAGTGGAAATGATAATAGAATGTGCAATCAGAATTAAGAAACAAATGGCTGTTAGGGAAAGCTTATTTGAAAACCGGTTATTTAAGCACGAAAGAAGTTATTAGTGTTCTAATGACCGAGCGGCGACAAAAACTTTGAAGATCTTTGGTCCCAGATCATAACAATTTCATAATGCCCGTGATACATATACGATTTTTTTACGTAATTTTAATGATTATAAGTTATGCAGTGTTAGTTATGTAGTGTAAGTTTCGCAAGAATATGATCGTACTGAGAAATATCTATTACATTTTTGTTAAACTTTTCACTTCTGTGAAATGCAATGCTGACGATATCGGGTTACACTAGTAAATTTTTACTTCTAATAAACATCAGTAATAGACATTTCTGTAAAATGGAGAAATATGTTGTCTGTAAGAGAAAATCGTACCAAACTATTGAATACTATCTGAAAAGTGCACGTATATAGTAACTGGGCTTTCAAGTAACAATTCTGTTTGCCGTCACGTTTGACAACATCCATCACTGTTACTGCACGTTTTTATTGCGATCGAGTGGTATGCAAGCAATTGCGGTTCAAATGAATCTGTATTTGTATCATTACAATACGTAGTAATTAATTTAGTGACTTCATTAGTGATTAGTAAGTTAATTTAGTGACTACGTATTCATGCAACAATATATCTTGCATCGCCTTCTGTAAGGTATCTTCTTACAGGAAATAAACAGAGCGGTGAGACTGCAGTAAAAAGCACATGGACGGATCTGGAGGCGACTGCAACTAAGGTGGTCGCCTCCCAGGCTGCGCCACTGGCGTAAAAACGAGCAGCGAGGGGAAATTGGGCGTGCTGTGATTAGAAATATGAGCAGCGGCTGCGAGGGCTGCCGGCGCGCCTCCCCCCTCCCCCGCCCCTCCTCCGCGCGAGGGAGGGCGGCGCCCCGCGGAGCTCCTTCCGCGCCCGCATTGTCCGTCCTTCATTTGCGCCCCATAATTGGGAGCGGCCGCCGCCTCCGCCTCCGGTCAATTACGCCCCCGGGGGCGGGCGGAGGCGGGCGGAGGCGGCGCGAGGGGGCGTGGCGGGGCGGCGGGCGCGCGCGCGCGTGTTTGCTGAGCCGTGGATCGGACGCGCCGCGCCAGGTGATCGGCGGGGATTTGCGCTCGCGCTCCGGGCGGCGGCGGCGGCGGCGGCGGCGGTGAGAGGCGGCGGCCCAGTGAAACCGCGCGCGTCGCCTCGCCTCGCCGTGCTTCACCCGCCCCGCCCCTCCCCGCCCCGCCCCGCCCGGCGCCGTCAATTTGACGTGTGAGCACGCACAAGCAGCTTTCGGCAGGCGGCCTGATGCCATTACAGGCTGCGCATAGCCGTATTGACGGCTCTGATTACACGTGTATGTAGTCGGGCGCGCGCGGCGCGGCGCGGGGCGGGGCGGAGCGCGGACGGGGCGCGGGGCCGGGAGCGGGCCCCGGGAGGGCTGTGAAAGCCCAAACCGCGGCGCGCGCGCACACACACACAGAGCGGCGCGGCGGGGGGGGCGGGCGGCGGGGGCGGGGGCGGGGCGGGGGCGCGCGGGGGCCGCCGCCCGTGTCCGCCGCTCGGCAACCAATCATCCCCGCCGCTCGCCCTTCGCCCGCCCGCCAGCCAGCTCGCGCCTGTATTTGTATAGCAACCAGCGAATTTCATGTTTACCATTTCAGCAGCCGCCGTGTTCGCGCGACGCGGCGGGCGGCGCGCGGGCGGCGCGGGCGGGGAGGGGCGCGGGGGTTATGTAGTGTGCCGGCGCAGTCACCCGTGAGCTCGCTCCTCCTGGCGCCTCGCCTCCCCCTCCCCCCCCCCCGCGCGTGTGATGGGAATCGGGGAGTGCGACGCAGCGCTGTGCTCGGGGGAGGGCGTGCGCGGGGCTCGAAGCCGGATCCCCGGCCGCCATGGCCGCCGCCATCACGGACTGCCTCGCTGGACCGGAACGGCCTCGCGTCGGCCTGCCTGCACTCCGTATCTTTGTCTGCCTCCAACTACTATACTTTCACTTGTTTCTAATTGTTAATGGATTCTTTTTTATATGAAATTGAATATTTCCCTGTTCATTATTTTTTGCGAAATGACATATTTAGACAAGGTATAAAATGCAAAAAGAATTAAAATATTCCTATAATATTAATTCACGATAATGGGTACTAATCTTTATTATTTTCTATTTCAGAACACTCTCTTTTTTATTTATTTCAAAGTACTTATACAATGTACTGAAATCTTTTTTGGGGTGTCTACATAAGAATTGTATTATATTACACAACAAATCAAATATAAAAATTTATTTGTATGTGGCTTTAATATCCGTTACACTTGATTCTTATTAACAGGCCAAATTACTCAATGAACAATCGCGAACTAACTAAAAGTGGAATATGTTTGTTCCGTTTGTGTGGATGAAAAAGAGGACGTGTATTTTCCGATATCAGAATACATCATATATTTTTACTTGAATAGCCAATAACATACAACAGCTTACAATCTGCCTACTATAATGGTACATATACTATTGCACTGCCGTGATTTAGTGTCTCCAAAGCTGTGAGTACTATTGGCGCAATGAGTATTAATTCACCGATTCAACGAGTTGATCAAATTAATTGTTACTGAATCCAAACTACAATGACTGTAAAACGAGCAATTGAAATACGTCCCCGTCCCACCGTTGATTACGTGATATGTAGTAGCAACTTCCAAACCAAAACAGCATTTTGCACGAGACAGAAGACTTGATTTATCTGGTTCATTAGAACGTCGTTTTTCAAGTCAATAATCTTTCTCCAGTTCTATGCATTCAGAATAATATGAAAAACAAAATGTCTTACACTTATTAAATAGGCCACTGAATGTGCGTATCAACATTTTGTCCAAAGAAAAATAGAAGTTGAAATTATCGGGTTTCAACCAACGAGCACCGGAGTGAAATTCATCTTTTGATGCAAGGGTCCACGTCGATTCATTTGAAAAGTTTTTCTGGTGATTAATCTCCAAAGAAGGAGTTGATTTTTTTAGAGCAGAGAAAATCGAAAAGCTTGCTTTTACAGAAATTGAAATCATCGCCTAAAAGGTTGGAAAAACAGTCATATATCGGTTGGAATATTTTGCTTAATGGAAACTTTTTGAAAGGGGGGAAGAGGTTAATTTTTCACCAACTCCATGTTTGCTCTCTTTTAGGAAATTAAACACCGGTATAATTAATGCGCAGCAAAATGTACCCGAGAGCGTTTGAAGGCGCGCATTAAGCGCCGGGCGAGGCGCACTGGGCCGAGAGGGCCTCAGGGAAGAAAGCAGGCGCTGTGCTGCGGGTTGCCGAAGCGCCAGGCGCTCCTCGCCCGGCGCCCGTTGGCGAAGGGACGGCCAAGGCGGCCCAGGTGGGCGACGCGGGCGGGGCGGGGGCGGGGCGGGGCGAAACACGTAACGCGCGCGCGTAAAATTAAATGAAGCCAGCCGGAGCCCCTCATTTCAATAGCGAAATTTCATATGCAAATGCGCGGGACGCGGCGCGCGGAGGCGACGGCGGCGGCGGTGGAGGCGGCAGCTGCCCCGACTGTCCGCCGCCCGGCAGAATGTATTAATGAAACAGACACGATTGCGTTTGCACAGAGAGCCAAGCGTGTTTTCCGAAATAACATTCCGCCTGGTTAGCTCGGACAGGGGGCCGCAGCAGCATCGGCAGCGGCCGGGCGGGGGCGGCGGGGCGGCGCGGGCGGCGCAGGCAGCTGCGCGCGGGGCGGGGGGAGGCGGCCGCCGAGCGCGCGGGCCAACAGCACGCGGCTATTGAAACGTCATATAAACCGCTATTTATTCTGTGCAGCGGCACCCCACCGCCCCGCCCCGCCTCCCCCCCCCCCCGCCCGCGCCGGGCCCCGGCTCCCCCCCCCGCCGCCCCGCCGCGCAAACGGACCAAGATTTTTGAGATAGCTGCTGCCGCGCGCCCGCGAAAAGTCAACCCCGGCGGGCGATGGCACCGGCTAGGTGGGGGATGGGCGGTGGGAGCGCTAGTGCTGCAATGCGCCCCCACCCCTCTGCCCGCGGGGGGGAAGTGGGAGCTGCACTGGAGGTCATCGGGAGGGGGCAGAGCTGGTTACCGAACTAGGCGCGAAACAGAGGGAGCTTCCCAGAGTCACATGTGACGGGCGGCAGGGCAGTCAGGTGGGCCGTGAATAAACTGTAAATTGTTGCAAATTAGGAGGGAAGGTTGATAATAAATACGGAAAGGGAAAGCTGACTGGGGTGTGGAAATAAAGAACTCTATTCATTGAAAGATGAATGTGTAGTGGTAGTCGCAGCCACAATATAAATTTATTCACTTTGAAATTCAGAGGGCACACCACTTCGTTCATAGAACTATATGCCCTATGATAATTGATATTATTTCAGAAATCAATACAACGATTATATGTCTAATAATTCTTGTGTTTGGGTGACAGTAAACAAACACTTTATATTGCCGACGTTTCGGCCATATATTTGGCCTTCATCAGAGCTACAGAACAGATAAAAACACTTATATACAAGAATATGTTTAGCGTATCATTTTATTAGAGCTAAAATTACAATTAGTTTGTTAACAATATAGTTTTTTACCTGTAAGATTATCAGTAATGTACATCGAACATTCTGCATGCCCCTATTGTCTAAATATTCCTGTACATAAACGTTTTATGTTTTGTATATCTCGTGAAGGTCAAATATGTGATCGAAACGTCAGCAACGTAAAGTGTTTGTTTTTTTTACTGTCACCCAAACTCAGGAACCATTAGACATATAATAACAACGGGTCAAGAATCATTGAATATTATTATTATTATTATTATTATTATTATTATTATTATTATTATGGTTATATTTCCATTGACTGGAGGAGAATTCTAGCGGCCGGCTACTCTGATTGGAAGTTTTTTGTGGTTTCTCCGATCAACGCCACACGAATGCCGGAGCAGTACCCTATCAAACGGGCCACGGGCCGTGCGCGATCTGTCCTTCCCCTTCCTTGTCCTATCCTCTCCCCTTACACACACACTTACACTTACATGCACTACACTACCACATATTCCGGTAGACCGGTCGGGAGCTTAGAGCTTGTCCCGGCTGGGGCGGTGCCTCACTGATGGGAGAGTCCTGGTTAGGGGGAAACCCCACTAGCCGACGGTAGGTCGGCGCCGGATCTCGCCATCCAGCGGGGGAAGATCACCGCCATCTCCCGAGGAAAAAACATGCACTACACTTACGGGAATAATGACCTAGTCTGTTGACGCGCCCGGAATCACTAATCAACCAACCAACCAAACGTTTCTCCTTCCCTCTCATGCAAATTAAGAGACCCACAGTAAATAACAAAAACATTTATTTTGAAATTATGTACTTCAAGCTCTTTAAAAATTCGACTTCATTAGCCAGCGGGGGAAGATCACCGCCATCTCCCGAGAAAAAAACATGCACTACACTAACGGGACTAATGACCAAAGCAGTTGACGCGTCCGAAAACACGAAAAATCAATTAATCAATCCATCCATTGACGGTCCTGTGTCTGCCTGGCTGGTCGATCTGTGCGCTGTGGGGGAGTCGCACCGAGAGCGAAGCGGCGACGCGAAAGTATCGCAGCGGAGAAAAGAACGCCGGCGGGGCCGCGCGGGCGGTGGGAGTGGTCAGAGGTCGATGGAGAGCAGCCGGCGGCAGGGGGGGGGGGGGGGGCGCCCGTGACAGTAGCGGCCGGGAGAGAGTTGAACCGGAGGTCGACAAACGGAAATGGCCGCTGAATGTTTGATGTGACAGAAAACGCTCGACTTTTTAAAACTCGCGGCAGTGAAAAAAAATGGAGCTGGCGAATAGTCGCGGAACAGAGAGAAGCTCGCTTTGCTTCTCCTCGAACAACCACTGCGCTTTTCTGGAAACGAGGAATTAGCGCATGCGCAGGCCTTTCCTACCTTATTTACCTTGGATTAATTATTTCGCGTTCCCGGCCGCGTCAACTGTTATTGTCATTATTCATATGAGTGTAATGCATGTGTCTTTGCGCAAGAGGGGGCGGTGCACTTCTCGCTGGATGGCAAACTGCACGTCGGCATGCGGGGTGCAGCATTAATAAGCATTCATAGATAGGGCAGTTCAAGAGGGAATTTTTTTTTAGCATTAATTAAAAATGAAATCTGACGCAGGCAAAGATCTATATTTCTTTCACAGTATTGCTTAGTCTTTCTGGTTTGGTTGATTTAAAGACCTAACATAAGTAAGAGATTTTAAGAGAAATAATTGTTTTACTTTGTTTATTCGATCTCATTTCTTTGAAGGTGGGTGCACATCATTTTGATAAAAAGTAAATTCGCTACAAGTTCTTATGCTATGATAAAAAGTCACGAAATGAGCTAGTTTACTATGGGGCGACCGAGACTCAATGAAGGAACCATCTATATGAAATTGGCAGGGTCTTCTTCGTGTGAATCCAAAAGAGAAGGCAGGAGGCAAAAGAAAATTTGAGAAGGGCATTGCCAGAGAAAGTGGATCAAACTAGAGAGCTCTTACATGTTTTGATATTGTTCGTCAAAAAGAAGAAAGATACAATATTGGCAAAGAATGCTCGATTGTGTACAGTCAAAAGTGAACACTGTGTCTTGTTGGGATTGGTTTCTGTTTTACCTGTGACAGTATTGTCTTTATCGGCAGTGATTCGGCGAAATTTTCAAGTAAGCGTATTCAGTCATGAAATTGCATTGAAAACGCTGGGAAATACTTTCCCTAGAGTAATTAGTAATTTCAACAAACTAATTTACATCATGGACAAGTTGAAGCACTTGCAAGAAAACAAACATGACTATTCTTGTAGAACATTTAGTACTGTGAATGCTCTTTTGTGCAGCTTAGAAAAAGATCTTGATGTTACATGCAAGCAAGTTCAATTTATTGCTAAACAGATCGATTTATTAATCATTCAATAAAATCTAAAAATATAGTTGACACAGCGTGTGATAGTTCAGAGGCTGCTACTTCATCTCATGTTTTATTGTTCATTTTTTATAAAATCCTCTCCTATATTATTTCAGTAGTAGAGAGGAGTTTTGTGCAGACGCAACCTTCTTCATAAATGAGGTCTCTAAAGAAAGAGAACTTAAGGGAAACGTGACGATTTGCACCTTGTCTTTGAAAATATGACGGATTTGTTGAAAAAATGAAACTAAAAATTCATGTCAAATACATCATTCTATACTCGGGCAGCATAAATAAAATATGTTTAGTTGATGAACTCCTACACGAAGCGTTGTAGGGCCTTAAAATTTGGATGTGTGAAGCCGAAGGTCGCAAAGAAACGTTCCTCACAACGTAATCTATAGGAACATCTTCTTGGACATTCAATTTCATTTTGCTGATCTGGTGATTCTCGATACAACCCCATCTGTGCGGAAACGAGCAGAATCTGCAACTGTATCTGCAATGAAACTAATTACTTGTATTCAATTACTTATATAAATTGCATGGGTGTGCCGAGTGTGCGGGTGTGCCGTAGCGTGGGGTGGGGGGTGTGTGGGTGCGCGTGTGTGCGGGAGCGGGTGGCGTGCGCGTGCTGGTGGCGTGTATATGGGTGCGCTGATGTGCGTGTGGTGGGTGCGCTTTGCGGTGGTGTGTGGGTGCGCTGGTGGGCGGGGTCGTGCACGGGCGGCTGTCCGCACTTCCGCTTCCGGCGCAGGCGCAGCCGCTGCGCGTTCTCAGGCGCGGGCGTTTACGGCGCGGGCGCGCGCTGTTCGACTGCGCTTTTATGCCGCGCGCCTTGTTGCGCGGAGATTTAGGAGGAGGGAGGGGCGCCGGCCGCCGGCGGGAAAGTTCTTTGCTCGCTCTAATGGGGGTTGACCTCGAGCGCCTGCCTACTCACCACCTTCGCTCGCAAAGACCAACTCATTTATTCACATGGAGCCTTTAATTTGAATGCGAATGTGGTTAAGGAATGGAGAAAATCACTCCGCTTTCAAAAAGATACCTCTCTATTACATTTCAGCAATGGAATGAAATGAACAGAAGTTGTACTTATTGAACAATAAATATTTGAATTGGGTTTGAGAAAAGTAGACGAGAAATTGAAGTTATGTAAAACAAAAAACTGGTCAATTCAGAATGAAAATTATATGCCTTGATTTCCTGAAAGTCAACTAAGAACGAGAATTCACTGACCACCTTGAATGTCTTTGAACGAATACATGACCAATGGTTAAAACGAAAAGTGGAATTTACAATTTCTTCACCGGTAACCTCTGATACTCTAAGGTGGTGGAATAAGCCTGAAAAGAAAAACAAATTGGGAAGAATATATGCAAATCTTGGAAAAGAAAACAATGGAATATTCCGTTAGATTATAAAAGAAAGAAAAATGCTGCTAGAAATGCTTCGTGAAAAGCCGGCGAATTTTCGGTAGAAAAACTCCTATTGCCGGGACCTGGTAACTAAAAATGGATAAATCGATTTGCTAAATATAGGCTAAATATTTGCTAAATATATTTATATATAATATATATATAAATCCTTTAACACATGAGTGGAATCCATGTTTTGTGGGTCCTTGATACCGAAAAATCGACTGACGGCGCAATGTCCATCCGTCCATCCCTCCGTCTGAAACAACACTAGCAGCTAAACCGCATAAAGCAGCCTATTTGCTCCCCAATCCATCTGGCTGATACCTCAGCCTTTTGAGCTTGAAAATGATATTTTAATTTTTTTCGGGCGGGGGGCACTTTACATGAAACCCCTGAGTTATTGTTCTATTTGTAACTGTGCATTCTATTCTATCATTAAGAAATGTGCGGGAAGTTATGAAATATAATTAGATGATGCTTCGTAGTAAAACCAAATGCTGTTTTTAGTTCCAGTTTATAAAAAATACTGAGGCTGTTGACATACGAAATCTATAAACATGATTTTAATTAGCACTCCATTTTCCAGACTCACTTCACTGTATGTTTTAACGTATCAAATGTCATCCTTTCGCATATCGATTCGCCGATATCCAGTTACGCTCTTAAAATTCAAAGAATAAGCGAGATGGTTGTTTACTTTCCTTCCCGCCTCCGTCTGGTGCCCTCGCGCCTTGCGGCATTTCTTGTTTACTTATTTATTTATACTTGGGGAGGGGAGCGGCGGGCAGCGGCGGTGGGAGCGCGGTGAGGCGCGACCCGAGGAACACGCGCGGGGGGGGTCGAGAGCGGCGGGGGCGGCGGGGCGGCGGGGCGGCGGGGCGGCGGGGCGGCGGGGCGGCGGGGCGGCGGGGGCGGCGGGGGCGGCGGGGCGGCGGGGCGGCGGGGCGGCGGGGCGGCGGGGCGGCGGGGCGGCGGGGCGGCGGGGCGGCGGGGCGGCGGGGGCGGCGGGGGCGGCGGGGGCGGCGGGGCGGCGGGGGCGGCGGGTGACGACGAGGGAAGGAACGCGAGCGTCTTAAGGGAAGAACCGCCGCGGGATTTGCCTGGATATCGGGGGCAGTGGCGTAGCACGCACTTTTAAAAGGGTCGGATTTGTAGATAAAGGGGACGGGCGCTTTCGAGGGTCGTGGGCCGGCTGGTGTTCGGCGGCGAGGGAGGGCGGCTGGGAGACTTTGAGAGTGCGGGGCGTGGGAGGCAGAGACTTCCGCGAGGGCGCCCCGCCTGCTTGCAAGGGGAGCGGCGAGTGCGGATCCGCGAACATTTTCGTGACTCTCAACAGTTCGCTGGCACAGGAACCAAGTAAATGGACTTGTCAAAGTCAAATGCAAGTACTAGGAATCATTTTATCTGGTTTTCAACATATTATATACATAATATATATTAAAATATTTGAGTGAATATATTAATCTTTATGTAATATATAAAAATAAAATTTTTTTTAAAAAAAAATTACGGTATTATTGCATATGAGATTAGTATTTAACACTCAATGTAATGCTAATCGCCTTCAGCAATGTTAATTCGAATTCGTTCCTTTCAATTTATTTTCAGTTCAATTTTTACTTTACGACTCTCTATACTCTACACTCTAGGCTCTACGCTCTACACTCTACACTAATATATCAATAGGCAATTGCGTTCAGTTACATCGCAATCATTTCTGAATGTACTGAAGCAATATCTCTGAAACATTTGTGCTAGCTTGCTTTGAAGGTAAGGAGTACCACAGGCTATGATTTAAAACCATAAACTTTAGTCCATGTGTAAAATAATTAATTTTGTGAACTCTTTGCGCCCAGCATTACATCACAGATTCGTGTGCATCAACGTGCAGTAGGTTAGCAGAGCGCCAGTAAAGGATGACGTCTGCGATCTACGGTTCAGCTCATCAACGAACAGAATTGCATATCTATAGAATAGAGGAGGTCTGTTTACATTCAATTGTCTAATCCAGGTTGATCATGTTTAAGAATGATTATGACCGCTTTTCTTCACACTATTTCTAAATTGATATTGATTTTAACTGCCACTAGGAATTAAGGTTTTTATTGTACAAGAGATGAAATTATTAAAAAAGAAGTCATTTTGCTGATGGAAGTTCTTTATATTGTCCTAAAAAGGTATGAATTTATACTTTTTTTGTATGCAATAGTTCTGTATGAAATAGTTATTGGTTTAGTTGTAGTAAATCAAACATCAATACGATGTAGTTTTGGATTGCACGAGTAAAAGAGATAGATTTATGTGTAGATGCTAAAACCATGAAAGAGAGAACGGATTATGATAAACAAAATTATGATAAATAAGCTTGGTACTTCAGTTGCTATTCGATTCATAAATTATTTGTTCTCAGTGTTTAGTTCATTTTGAAATTTTGTGTAAGTTAGCTTCATTTGAGTCCAAAACAATGAATAATAAATTCTTTCCTGCGAAATCATACGAATCTTTTCAGAATCCTGTTTTTTATTTACATTAAATGGTCACTTAGTCTTTTGGACTTCCAATTCAGCCTATTGTGTTGTAATTGCTGATGCGTCAGCTCGTTTGTCAGTATGGCATTACTCACAGAGACGTCTCCTGGTCCGTAATGTCAATGGTTAACAGGCTGTAAGTCATGACGTTCTTTTCCACTTTCGACTGATGTGTCGGGAAGAATCTGTTAATTCTATCAAACACTATTTCACTATTCATTTTAAAATCCTTCTTACAAATAAATTATCTATATTACTAATTTCCAATGCGATCAGAAATCTATGCAACCTGCGGCCATGTGAGAAGTGTCTATGTTTTTCTTAGATACCCAAGAACGTGGAAAAAACCAAAAACAATGAAAGAGCTTCAATTTTCAACAAAATTCAATAAAATGGTTGTCATTTAATGATGTTAATGGACTGGTGATTATGAATATACGATATGAATGATGAAAGACAGAGAAGGCGGGAGAACCTCTACATTAAATCTACAATGATTTTACCTTATGCAATAAATTTAATGTACAAATACATTAATTTTTAATGTGTATACTTACATTACGTTTCATGTACAATACATTAATCTACTTAAATTTAAAATTTTTTATCTTAAAGTTTAAAACATTGTCTTCGTTTAAAAATTTAATTTTTATTTGTCATTTGTACTTTAAATGGAAGATAGTGAGCTTTAATTGTCACCGTTTGCTATTATTAACAGGTTTTATAGTTTAAACACTAAATTTTAATAAAATCGTAAAATTAATAGAATAATCTACCGTTTTTTTGGCAGTGTCAAGATCTTCAAGAAGGTCTTGATCTAGAGCAGGGACTCCGAAACTTTTTTCTTTCATCGACCCCTTTTAAGACAATGCTTGCTCCATCGACCCCCTTACGTTACCTCTATAATACACAGCATCCATATCTAAGGCACGAAAAATTACACGTAAATGCCTGAAAGATAATTTCGTACTCCAATATTCTTGTATGTACTTCAATCTCTCAATTATCAAACCTTTCTACTTTTGATGAAGTGAATTTCTAATCTTTATTGAAACGCAATCCTTACACAATGATAAGTGTTCTTCAAGAACGAGCCATATCATTCCTCCGGTGCGTATTGCGGAGAGGATTTTCTTGCACAACAGCGTAATGTTGGCAACACTAGTTATAATTTCGGGAATATGCTAAAGATCCTAATTCTTTAATTTCTAACGATGAAAGACAGATATGAAGGAAGAGCGAATTTGTAATTTATTATTAAACGTTTTGTCGCTTCCTATCAGAAAACAGTTAATTAAGTTTGTAAATATGTTTGTAATCAACGGGATCTTGCTTATTCCGATAAGGCACCGGTTCGTATTCTGCTGATGACTCTCAATCGACGATTGGGGTCATGACCCCCGGTCGCCGATGGGGAGTCCATCACTGACCCCCTTGAAAATTCCATCGACCCCAGGGGTCTACACCGAGCTCGTTGTGCGCATGCGCAATTTTTCTACAGCCCTTTATTTTGTGAAATGTAATGTCAAGGGACATAATTGTGTATGTAGTCTATATAATGATGGTGATTTTGTTCATCATTTTTCCACTATGAATTATTAGTTATTATACCCATATAAATATGAAGTGTCAAGAACATTTATCATTACAGCGCATAATTTGAACGTAGGCTATTTCAAAACAGCGTTGAGGGTTCTAGAAAATGCTTTTCTTCCTGAAGACTCCTCTATTTAATAAAAATATATAATTGCGACAGGAGATATTTTAATACAAAATCTTTTTCTTAAAACATTATTTGAAATCAAAATATATGCCATGATCTAAATTTATGAATTTTTCTTGAGCGTTTGTAATTATAAGAAATCTTTAACATTTAATTCTCTCCGAGAACTACAAAAACTTACGTAAGAAGTACAGAAGCTTAAGATAAGTTAACATTCAAAATATGTATTAGTCATTAATTCTATATTATTAATACTTTGTAATATATGAATTGTTTCCCAAGCGGCATTTTGAGATAAGCCTTACGGACAGAAAAAGTTATTAACACTGAAGATTTTTCTTCGAAAGACCCATTTTATTCCTTGTTTTCTTCTATATCCAGGATATGCAAATTACTGTTACAATTTTGTTAACATTGCTCAACGTTTCTACTAAATGTGAATTAATTCTAAATAAATAATGTTAAAATTGTTATTCTTTTTATTATTTTTATACCCTTTTGTAACTAGGTTTGCAGTATATGTTTGTACATTGCAATACAGTACAGTAGTATACTTCGTTATATAAACGTTTGGGAATTAGTTTTTACGTATTCGAAATATATCCACCTGCAAGGAATATAGTGAGAACAAAGAAATTTGGAAAGTGTGGAGAAAATTGGTTCGAAAGCTTCTTTACAACTTTTAGCCGAAGACATTCGTCTTTTATAAAAATAAAAATATCTTTTTTCTCTTAGGTAGCGATAGAAATGTGCAGTGTTTTTGTTTCTAATGAGGCAAACATTAATAAATGACTGTAGCAATATCTAACACTCTTCTACGTTTTACTTCTCGTTTCGTTGTACTAGGGCATGCGTTGGTCGTTGTTTTGAGTTGCTAAGAACGCGTCCATCAGCCGCCGCTCGCCTGGGCGCTGTTAGTTTCAGACGTTATGGGAGAACACACGGGTGCACGCGGGGGGTTACGAAGAAGCGCCGGGGGGGGGGGGGGGGGGGGGCGGGGGCGGGGGCGGCGCGACACGCCGTCGGTGGCGGCGTCGCAGCCGCCCCGCCCCGCGCTGGGTGGGCCCAGGTATGAATATTGATGCGGCGGCGAAACGCGTCGCCCTGCGCCGGCGGCGGGGGCGGGGCGGGGGCGGCGATGGCAATCAGATTAGCGCGAGGCCGCCGCCGCCGCCCCGAGATCGATGGCCGCTCCGCCCCCGCCCCCGCCCCCGCCCCCGCAGGCAGGTCGTCGAAGGAGGGTCCGGCCGAGGGAGCACGCGCTCCGCTTGGGGGCGGGGCGATGGAGTGCCTGTCGCCGAGGAGAGCCGCTTGATGAGGAGAATGAAGGGGAAGCAAGACGTCGATGAGGGGAGATGCGCGCGGGATTATGAGGAGGTTTGTCAGGGAGGAGACGGGGATTTGTCTTCGCGGAGAGGGCAAAAGAAATCATGAGTTGACGCAGACAGGATTATAGGCGTGGCAGCTCATCGCGATAGTGATTGATAGGTGAAGACGAATCGGTTGTTTCGTAAACGAAACTGTTTACTACATTCTATTATTTCGTTCTACATTTCTATGAATGTACGATATCCTTAAAAAAGGATTGTTCTGAATTCTGGAAGCTATTGTCAATTTTAATGGCCGTATTTATTATTTAAATGTAATGTTAATTAAACATGTTTGTTTTCATTTCACTTCAAAATACAAGCAGGTACAAATAAATCAGTACACAAATACGTGGATAAACGCATATAATATACAATTTTGTGATCTGCAACATATATCTAGTACAGCACTGGTATCTCTGTGTTCGCGAATTGTTTTCTTGACACCAATAAGCCACAAAGTTAACTTCTTGATACTTGCGTTTCAATCTTGAGGGTTTAATTTGTCGAAGTTCCAAAATTCAGAAATTATAAGATATAAATGACAGTGGAACGTTATCGCACTTCGTTTCGAAGTGCGAACTATCCCACTGCTTCCTTGTAAACAAGTTCCTTACCTCACCACGTTTCTGAGTCAAGTACTTTATAAATTGCATATCTTACTTTATAAATGACATTCTTATTAAATTTCAGGATATGTATTTATATCTCATATATTTTACATTGTACAAAACATTTGGGTACATAGGTTAGCAAACTACATAATTATCCAAATCAAACATAGTTTTTCATTGTAACGGGTTTTACATTAACAAATTATAGGATATTTTTAATATATAATTTTACATAGAAAATTATACTACATGCTAGAAACCGCTGTTGTTTTGCGCGATATTTGCCTTCAGACTGAAGAAAGGCCGTGGGCTTACCTGACTCGCAAAAGAGCCCTCGTCAAACCAAGTGACAGATGCGTACTGATTGCATTTTCTTGTCTGCCTTGGCAGACGAAAAGGAGTGGCGATACTATTTATTTTCGTATACGTGCGTATATGTGGAGTAATATGAGAAAGAGAAATTATTGTTTTTAAAACTTTCTAATCCTTTGTAAGTCATGTGTCAAGTAAGATAGTTTTGGCAGTTTATAATGAACCCTCGAGGAAAAAAAAACCTTTAAGTTTGATACTGGTGAATAGAGAATTCCCCACAGTCCTACATCGTCCAGATTTAAGAAGAAAAATAGATTTTTTTAGATTATGACATACAAAACAATATTATGGCAACACAGTATAATCGCGAATAATACTGAAGAGATGCGTCCTAGAACTTTTAAACCAGAATTGCGGGTCCCAAGGGGACACGACTTTTTTCAGGACAGGTAAATTCTCACAGTGGAAATGATGCGGGTTCGGATGCTGATGAAGGAAAGATGAGGGATGGTGTGGACGTGAAGGGGGGCAAGGTTGGATCCGGATTATGTTATTAGGCAGTATTCAACAAACTATGACCTCTTTGAACGTTCTTTTACAATTTTGCAGATTTAGTTTATTTTGGTGCCCCCGCTCTATAGCATGGGTGGACAGAAAAGAGCAGAAGTCGAAACAACGTAAAATTAAATTGAAGGAAAATCCCGAAATTATATTTCACAATAAAATTAGGGCTTATTTTATTTTCTGTGAATTTTAATCTCAACGCTCACCAATATTAGAATGGTTTCTCTCGCACAGTACCGGGCTTACATTGCTGTAAACCACATTTCGGTGGATGGGCGTTCGCAGTTAGGCATTACTTTAAATCAATTTTCAGTTTTCATATTGTTATTATTATTATTATTATTATTATTATTATTATTTACAAAATCCCGAGTTTTTCACGTGTCTGAAGTGTGTAAACTTCTTTAGACGTATACACGAATAAATACTTAGGTAACGAAAAAGACAACTTTGCTCTCTTCTGAAACAACTACAGATGTGAGAGCGGAGGCTTCTGCTGTCAGTCAGTAACTCCTTGGCTGCGCAGGCAATAGCTGCATCTGAGGCGCAGGTGCCAATGTTTCAGCCGCCATTCCGCGACGTTCCTCATGGAGGAAAGTCCTAGGAAGCGGCGCCTCCCGGACATCCAAGTAGTTCATTACAAATGTCTTAGTTTTATTGAACCTTCCGAGTACCAAGCTCGAGAAACTACGTCAACTACCAAGGGGGTCTGCGTGGACTCCACCACATCACCGCGTTTCAAGAGATATAAATGATAACGATCACGTTTTTAAGAGATAACTTCAGTCAATTGTTAAACAATAATGATTTATTTAATAAGTTCTTTGTTATTATTAACTTAATATTTTCACTACATGCGTGACAAACAATTGTTGTAAAATTTTTGTGATCACTTGAAAACACGTACTTGCACACTTCGCACGATATGTTCGACTTTCTATCAGGACCCTCTTTCCTCATCCTCTACAACATAATTTTAAAAATATGATTTATATTGAAAAAAATACAATTATTGATTTAAATATATGGTAAATTTTACGTGACCTCATGAATTATTTCGAACAGTCCAGTGGTATTAAAATAAATGCGAATGCTTCCATTTTATTTATCTGTTTAATTATTCAGTATCAGTCAAATGTAAATCATTGTTTAAAAATAAGACATTTATCATAAGTAGTCTTCAGTAACGCCTGCTTTAACCAGTGACAGATTTTCTCTTTATGCCTTTTTCTCCACTAAAGCGGGTTGTGATGTGAGAGTTCAACGAAAATGATTCACGGGTCTTTCTTTTCAGAGTCCCTTGTTGTATGAATGGAAAAAAATGAAGAAAATCTTTGAAGCAGTTGTTGAGGAAATGAGTTTTAAAATAATTTTGCATTAACTTCAAGCAGAAAATACGCGAATAATATGTTGTTGTTTTTTTTCAAATAATTGTATATGACCATTTTTTAAAGATTTTTATAATAGATTTTATTGATTTAAATCTTTATTTATACTATTATAGTTTTGAAACGTTACCGTTTTACAAATTTTCAAAAATTCAGATAATTCCTCGGAAAAAGGACTCCCCCCACACTTTTTAATGTCTCTTGTTCTATACGAAAAGAAAATTTAAAGAAAAGTTTGGGGCCGTTCTTTAGAAACTATTGTTTAAAAATTGTCTTATTGCCTCCAACGTTGCGAATGATAAACTACTTTTTTTAAAAAATAACGAAAATGACGTTTCCACCAGTGTCCCTGCGGAAAGGATCGCATGTACATAAAATGCTCAATATATATATTTGGCTTTGCTCTACCTCTAAGACAAAAAATTATCATTGAATCGTGAGTGGGTGTTTATTGTTTCCGGGCTCGTCATCAACTGTGATGAAGAGTCCGGGAAGTTTAAGGCATATTGTGGGGATAGTGTAGGTGTTCCTCCGGCGCTCAACGTTAGATATATCCCTGGCCTACATGTCGGTTGCGGGGTTTTCCTCCTCGAGGCATCTCCCCAAGGGAGGCACAGACCATCTCTTAGCTCCCGACTAGTCTCCAACATGTGAGATAGTTAAGAGCGTAAAATGTGAATGCAAGGGGAGAGAATAAGACAAAAAAGAGAAAGGAAAGTTTGCGCGTGCTTCTTGGTCCATTTGGCAGGGTTTTTATCCGGCATTTGCTTGGTATTGATCGCGGAAAGCATTGGAAAACTTCCTTTCAGAGCAGGCGACCGCTAGAAATTTTTTCTCCTGTCGGTGACGGGATTCCACCCAGTAAGTATCGACCCAGCAATCCGGCAAGTATTGACCCAACAATCCAGCTAGTATCAACTCATCCAGCTAGTATTGATCCAGACAGTATCGATCCAACATTCCGCCTAGTTTCGACTCAATGTTCCACATAGTATCGAGACAACGATCCAGCTAGTATTGATCCAGCCAGTATCTATCCAACATTCCACCTAGTTTCGAGTAACTATCCAACATTCCCCTAGTTTCGACTCAATGTTCCACATAGTATCGAGACAACGATCCAGCTAGTATTGATCCAGCCAGTATCTATCCAACATTCCACCATAGTATCGAGACAACGATCCAGCTAGTATTGATCCAGCCAGTATCTATCCAACATTCCACCTAGTTTCGACTCAGTGTTCCACATAGTATCGAGACAACGATCCAGCTAGTATTGATCCAGCCAGTATCTATCCAACATTCCACCTAGTTTCGACTCAGTGTTCCACATAGTATCGAGACAACGATCCAGCTAGTATTGATCCAGCCAGTATCTATCCAACATTCCACCTAGTTTCGACTCAGTGTTCCACATAGTATCGAGACAACGATCCAGCTAGTATTGATCCAGCCAGTATCTATCCAACATTCCCCTGTTCGACTCATGTTCCACATAGTATCGAGACAACGATCCAGCTAGTATTGATCCAGCCAGTATCTATCCAACATTCCACCTAGTTTCGACTCAGTGTTCCACATAGTATCGAGACAACGATCCAGCTAGTATTGATCCAGCCAGAATCTATCCAACACCCCAGTTTCGACTCATGTTCACATAGTATCGAGACAACGATCCAGCTAGTATTGATCCAGCCAGTATCTATCCAACAATCCACCTAGTGTCGACTCAATGTTCCACATAGTATCGAGACAACGATCCAGCTAGTATTGATCCAGCCAGTATCTATCCAACAAACCTCCTAGTTTCGACTCAATGTTCCACATAGTATCGAGACAACGATCCAGCTAGTATTGATCCAGCCAGTATCTATCCAACAATCCAGCTAGTGTCGACTCAAGATCCACATAGTATCGATTCAGCGATCCAGCTAGTATCGACCCAACGATGCAGCTAGTATCGACCCAACGATGCAGCTAGTGTCGACCCAACGATGCAGCTAGTGTCGACCCAACCGGAGTCGGAACTCCGCCCCCGTGAGGCCTAGTCTGCCTCACTGCACAACGTTGCCTGCGCCGCCGCTGAGGGTCAATGGAGTGGTGGGCGGCGTCGCTCGGCGGCGCGCACCTGCGCCGGGCCGCGCACCTGGGCATCCGCAGTCGCCGCGCGTCGCTCGCCTTTTTGTCACTCGCGCGCCGCCCACTCGCCGCTGCCCCCGCGTTGGTAAAAGGCAAGGTCATAAAATATGGTTATCTAATTAGATATGTATATTTTTATATAGTGTAAAATTGTAAAATATATTTTGATCGCTTATGACCATGTAGTTGAAGAACAATTTCAATAATATATTTCAATAATATAAAAAAACGCACTACAGCGCCAAAGGAAATAACTCTGTAAGAATAAAAAATCTTAAATCTAACAACAATATACACACTTCTAAACAATTTCCATTACTATAAAAAACTGTTTCTCTACACAAACAGTGTTTGTTGCACTAATTTTATAATCAATTTTCTTATTTCTTTTTCTTCTAACTCCACCTAATATTTCTTCCTTTGTTATTTTTGCTTACCATTACACGTTTTTTAAATAGTTATTAATTTTTATTGGCATTTTTACTCATAAGTTTCTTCTTTAATAATTTCAAAGTTATACAACACATCAACCATCGGTGTGAGAAAAGATTTAGAGAGATTAGTAACTTTTTTCCTTTACTCTTACAACTTATTTCCCTGAGAATTGCAATTCTTGCTGATGGCAAAATTTTCGTTTTCGCAACATTGTGATCTACCCAAAATCTGGTGCTACTTTTGGAATTTGAAGGCAGGGAAGAAATAAATAGGGTCAAAACTTTAGAAACTTGTTCTTTCTATCAAACTGAAAGAGGGACAGAAAGGCGAACGAACAAATGAAGCAATGGTGAAGGGAAAATTTGTGAGACGGGACAAAATCAGACCTCCAATTGAGATGCACACTAAGTATACCAAAGGTAGAGGAACAGTTCGGTCCTAGATGAACTATAATTCCAAAATTAATTCTCAACATAAATTATGTAGTTAGTGAGTTCACATAATTCCTTAGTATTCCTGTCAATATTAAGAAGAACTGGATCTTGAAAAAGTCAACTAGAGCCTAAAAATCAATGCTGAAAAAACTAAATTGTAAGATTAAAAAAGTTATTGTCAAGAAACTTTATAAGAGAATTGGACAAATAGCCATGAGGGGCTCAAACTCTTTCAGATTAACTTTATATTTTGGAAGAAGAATATTTATTGAAACAGATTAAATAATCAAGAATACATACGAGAAAATTGTTAGAAATTGACAAAAGAATTTTTCAGTTTTAGTAGATATCAAAAAAAAAAAAAAAAAAAAATTTAATTTTTTTAATTAATTTATTATTATTATTATTATTATTATATACAATTTTGTCATCAAAATTTACTGTGTTCAAATTAATTTTAAAACATCTTTTTATTTGATATATAAGAATCACATTTATAAATCAAAAATATAGTAATCAGTCTAGTGGTGACTGCAGACAGATGTGTTCATTGGACATTGTATCACCTGTCAATTCACTTCACTGTTCGAGAGTAGCAATTGGAACAAATCATTAATGGGAGAATTTGTCCGTTCGAGAGGGAATCTGGAAGTGAACTGACCTACAGAAAAACTGTCCTCAGAAATGTCACACTGGCTGTGCGAACACAGCAGCACAAGTTGATGGAACCTGGGAGGTTGGAGTTAAGAAGAGAGGGCTTGCATCAGACCCTCTCTATTTCCAGACTTCACTGCTGCCAACATCAGCATGGCTGACAGAAGAATAATCGCAAATATATTCTCAATCGCAAAATATGTGTTAACTGATTTTATATTCCATCAATAATACTTGCTATGTCTTTGACTGGAATATTTACGTTATTTCAATCATTAATTTCCTTAGTGGACAGCAAGTGGTAATGTAATTTTTTGACACCAATCTGAATCTTTTCAACCGATTTCTTCACATTCACCGCCATCAGTTATTATGACTTCCCTAAATTGATACCATCGTAACTCCTGTTCGAAACTACACCGTTATTACTTCCAGCTGCATATCAGCAACATTTCTATCGTTACACCACCAACATACTGTTAAGATCAATAGAAATCATATACTGCAAATTCAGAGCATTAAATATATAGCTATTCATAGAGCATTAAATATCTAATCATTCATGGACAGACGTCTCACCTGGAAAAAAGCATATTCAAACAAAAAGCAACAGTTTCAGTAACAACTAAGAAAATTCATTTGACTTATTGGACACATCAAAATTATCGCTTGAAAATAAATTATTAATATATAAAACCATTTTAATTACTGCATGCACATGTGAATTTCAGATCTGCGGTACCCCCAGCAAAATCAATTCGTCAATTCTACGAAGGTTTCAATCAAAACTTTTAAGAAAAACTTCATCTGCACCCTGATTCATAACAAATGATGCACTACAACGAGACCTTAATATAGCAACAGTTCAAGAAAAGAATCAAGAAATAAGTTCAAAATATCACCAACGTCTGGAAATGCATCTCAATCATCTAACTCTAAACCTACTTGAGAATAGCCAAGAAATTTCTCAGTTCAATAGAATTTTCACTCTTGATCTTCCCCTCCGTTTTAATAATTAAAATTTGTCTATTTCTATTATTTTGCTCGAATATGTTAATGTGTTCTTCATCCTCGAAAACCTTAACAATGTTTTAATCATCTTTTTATGTAGATTTGAAAAGGAATCCAAGCAAAGGACCAATGAGTGGCTTTCTTCATTTCCTTTCATTTCTTATTGTTTTTCACATATACAGTATTTAATTATTACTTCACATTTAAAATAGATTGTAAATATTTGTTGAATAAAAAATACTTCCACTAGAGTACTACCATAGACGGAAAGTGCGGTTTTCTCCACTTCACTTTCAGCGCATGACGAATTTTCATTCCCATATTCTCCACCTGCTGACGTGCAAGATCTCGCCTCTGTCATCCCCTCCCACCTCCACTTCCCCTCCATCACCACCACTGTCGCGTCCGTCACCGTTCAGCCCTCGTCATCATCCCAACCGCCACCGGCCGCGCTACAGACACTTCGGCGCGCCGCCGTGGGCCGTGGGGTCGGGAGGTGGGGGCGGGCGGAGCGGGGAGAAAGGGTCGGGGGGCGGGGCCGGGGAGTCCGAGGGTCGGGGCCTGGGGAGCGAGGTGCCAGGGGGCCGCGGGGGTGGCGGGCGGGGGGGGGGGGGGGGGGGGGGGGGGGGTGGTCTAGGGCAACGGGGTCGGGGGCCAGGGGCCGTGGGTCGGGGCCGATGGGGTCTGGGCTGGGGGGCGGGCGGGGACGGGGGGAAAGGGGCGGGGGGGGAGGGGGGGCCGGGGGGGGCGGGGGCGGAGCGCGCGGCGCGAATAGCTTGCCCATACTTGGCGGGCGGCCGCGGCTGGACGCGTGCGCCGACACAACAAGAACAAGCGTCGCGGGACGAGCGCGGCGCGGCGGCGGAGCGCCTTTTTATTATCAAGCCTTTTTCCGCCTCATATCGGACGGAATGCGAAGGGAGTGAGTATAGAACCCCGCTGCGTCAACTACGTACGTCATTCATTCATCCACTAAGTTTAGTGCAAGTTAAGTCCCTTGATGGAGCGAAAATTGCCACAAGTTTACTTTTAATGACGGAAAAACTATTTATATTTTGAAAACAATTTGCTTGAAATCGTTTCTAAGAAATCTAATTTTTAAGAAAAATTTTATAACTAAAAAATATCTAGCCTTTAATTTTGTTGGAATTGAACGTTTGTCAAATTCATAGCTTACAATGAAAATTTAACCTAAATCTTATTAGACATTTTTTCTCTATTCCAAGTAAACAATTTAAAAAATTGAAGCCAGTTGTTTGAAAAGTTTGAATAAGGAGAATTTAAATGTGTCCTTCAAATTGTATAATTCGTTCTAAATTTCGCAGATCCTCGTGATCTATCAGATCAATCTGAAATTATTCATTTTATGGAATTTAGGCTCTTCTGTTGTTCATATAGAGCACCTTTAACTAATAAGTACTCTTTCGGAATTACAGATACCAGAATTTACGTCAAAATATCTTCATCAGTTTTTTGCAGCATTAGCGTCAAACGGTTGACTTAGGCTTCCTTTGAAGACAACATAAAGATGAAAATGATAATCAATTGCCTAAATATTAGAGTTGTTTCTCTCAAGCATGTTATTCATTATCCCACGATCAGATACAAAGTTTGAAACACGATATTTAACATTTATGATAATAATTCGGAAATGTACCCGAAGAATGTCCGGGATCTCGGTAACTTAAGACCACTAATTCAAATAATATGGGAAGAACAAGTTACCCACGCTTATTGATTTTGGCCACTCGAAGTGACAATCATTTGTCAAGAGTCTGTGAGTAATTCGAATTTTCTCTGAGCTCTTGCTTTTTTAAAACATCTTTTTACTATATTTAGCCCAGATCCTCGTTGACTAGACTCTAGATTGCCAGTAAATTGTCTTTATCTACCTCTAGAAATTATGATGGGATGTACCTGCATAAATTACGTAATATAATTTTTTTTCTGAATCTTCAGGTTTAATAATTGACCCCAAGATCCTAGGAGAATCTGTTGTGGGCAAAAAATACCAGTATTTTTTCCAGTTATCGCGTTACTTCCGCCATTAAACTTTTATAGGACCAAATGCAGCCACTTCCTGCAGTTCAGTGTGAGTGTGTATTTCGGAGGAGGAAAATATATCTAAAATTAACACTCGCAGAGCCTAATTATCTCTAGAGGTATTCTGCTAGCTTCATTCTCCCTTAATCCTCCTTGAAAATGTGGATCTTTTTCAGAGGACTGAGGAATTGAAATTTTCCTTTTCTAATCTGCTCCAGAGGTTTTTAAATTTAAATTGGGTTGTAATTTAATAATCCACGTCCTCCTAATTTTTTGTTATTTTGAAAATAGTCAACATCACCCAGAAAATGTATTATCAATCTCAACGTAATACGATTTCAACCAAACGTTTCTCATGTACTACACTACCACATATTCCGGTGGACCGGTCGGGAGCTTAGAGCTTGTCCCGGCTGGGGCGTTGTCCCGCTGGTGGGAGAGTCCTGGTTAGGGGACAACCCCGCTAGCCGACGGTAGGTCAGTGCCGGATCTCGCCATCCAGCGGGGGAAGATCACCGCCATCTCCCTAGGAAAAACGTGCACTACACTTACGGGAATAATGACCTAGTATGTTGACGCGCCCGGAATCACTAATCAACCAACCAACCAACCAAACGTTTCTCCTTCCCTCTCATGCAAATTAAGACCTACAGTAAATAACAAAAACATTTATTTTAAAAATATGTACTTCAATCTCTTTAAAAATTCGACTTCATTAGTCAGGGTTACGACACAAATAACTGAACTATACTGAGACCTTGCTGTTCCTTACTCTTTTTTAATATAATAATATTATTAATATTGTAAATGTAGCATGCCCCGTTCTCTGTTTCTCATTATATTAAAAATGCTCCTTTATATGTACGGCGTATTTTACATGTGTAAGAAAATTTATGAAAGTGAGACGAAAGAAACCCGCCCTAAGGGAACTAAGAATGTCTTATAACTGGGTTCTGTAACTAACCTACTTTAGAATTTCTATGAAAATAATAACATAGACTTTTTGAAGAATTTTGTAAATATTCACTTACGACAGTTTACAAATTGTGCTACTGGAGATTCCTAGATTTTTATTAAGAAATTAATAATAATAATAATAATAATAATAATAATAATAATAATAATAATAATAATAATAACGACATGAAAAAACATAATTTTAAAAATTAGAATTTAAATCTTATTCACACCTTGCCACCACATGAATATTCATTCATCCATCAATTTGTTCTTTACTATGCAAGGCCATACATCAGTACTCATTTCCACTCATTTCTGTGAACTTACAATCTATACTAAATTACGACACAATTTTCTCTTCTCACAATTACGAAATATCTTTGCACGTCTCTTAGCTCTAGTCTGCAAGCTTGACCGCCGAACTTTTCAATTTCTAAATTATTTTTCCTCTCATGTACTGCCATCTCGCATTCTCTGGTTCAAGTTCCGTACCAAAATGTATTGCTACTAAAAATTCTCGTACGATTGCCGCTTATATTTTACAACGGTTCAACCCTAAATCCTAATATTTCATTACAACTAATTTACTTCTACTGCCTTGAATTTAAGAAAATTCTAAAATTCGCGTGTATATGTTAACCCATCCAGTTTTCACGGGCATCTTCTGTCTTCTCCCATCTGTCACTCAAAATACTCCCCTTCAAGTATCCTCTTCTACGCACAGATGATTCCCAAAAGTGTCCCTTCTACATTATCCTACCCAGATCTATTCACTTGTTATCCATTGTTGTTTTATAATTGGCTTCGTATATGGTGTTCCTAAATACATTGTTCCCGTCCGAGGATGTATTTAATTCTCTACATTTGATTCCTCTAAACTTCAAATTACTTTATACGTTGTACAATTTCTATAAAATGTGTCTCAGTATTTATCCCATTGGTTTTTGAATTTATATTTCTTGCTTTATTATAATAAAAAAAACAATTAATACGACCTGTGCGTGGATCATTTCACTCCCATTCTTACCACCTTTCTTGTTGTAATCACAAATGTTTCACATACTCGTATTTTTTTACCTTATTGAGATCAAAAATGACTCACCTAAATATCAACTGCCATTATGTATATCAGCGCGCAGAAATACTCAAGAAACATGTGGATAACTAGAGATATATTGGATAGACGACGGCGGTCCACCGGTTGTCGTGGCTCAGAACAACAATTGAACCGAGAGGCCTAGGGTTCGGATTCGGACGGTGGCACGATTTTCGACACTAGTTAGATAGCAAATTCGAATTCAGCCGTTGTATGAAGAATAATTCTAGCGGTCGCCTGCTCTGATCGGTAGTTTTCCGTGGTTTCTCCGATCAACGCCAGGCGAATGCCGGAGCAGTATCTTAACAAACGGGCCATAAACCGCGCGCGATCTGTCCATCCTCTTCCTTGTCCTATCATCTCCCCTTACACATACACACTTGCACTAACATGCACAACACTACCACATATTCCGGGAGCCCGGTCGGGAGCTTAGAGCTTGCCCCGGGTGGTGCGGCGCCGAGATACCTGGTTGGGGAAAGTATCCGCTAGCCGACGGTAGGTCGTCGCCGGATCTCGCCATCCAACGGCAGGAAAACCTCACGAGGAAAAACATACACTACACTTACGGAACAAATGAACTTAGCAGTTGACGCACCCAGAATCACCAACAAATCAATCAATCAATCACCGCAGGACCCCACTCGTTTTGCATGGAGAAATTGAATTACTTCAAACTATAATATCGTATGCGATATTTTAAAACATCGAAACCCTACAGAGTGGATTTCTGTTTCACGTTTCCCAAGTTTCAAAGAATCTGCACACGAGAGCTTAAACGAAAGCATTTGATGCAGGTTGATTCGTAATAATTTATTGGGTCGTGGCAAAAAGTGTATATAGGAAAATGTCATTAAACATTCGTTAAATATTTGAGTTGATGTTGTAACTCTGCCGGGAACATTCATTAATCTCTCTTGAAAGTTTCATGAATTCCATCCTTTGATTTAGGCTGTATTTGTTCAGTGCTCTTCAATTTAATGGTTTCATAACTTTTTCGCTGTCAAATGTTAAAAATTCAAAAAGTAGCTTATTGCATTCCGCATTTATGTGCACTTAGTAATAAACTTCGAATTCTGTCTTTGTATTTTCTTAATTTCTCTCTTCTTCCCTTTCCTTTTCCATCTGTCTTTTCTTGATAAACTTGGTTAAGTGCATACATATTTTTTTAATAACTTCGTTGAACATATTTGTAAAAGAGTATGAGAAAATGCAATAAATATCAAGAATTTTGCAAGGATTGCAACAAGGTTTGCATTTCACACTAGCTTCAACAAATTCAAAAATATACGCAAACGAATATTTTATAGAAAACTGAGTTGCAGGTAAATCCACTTGCATACACTTGACTCTTCTAAATACCTACAAATTTATTAGTATTCGGAAGTGTCTCCTTAAATGTTTACATTATGTAGGAACCAAAAAAAACTAATTTTGTAAGAAACACATTAAAATGGTATGTAATTAATTAACAGTTAGTAAACATATATGTGCTACATAATTTTAATTATTCAAGCAGTCATTGAAACGTCACAATCATTTCTGCACATAAGATATCTAACTGATTATAATTATAAATATGAAAATTACATACGGTATATAAGTGATTGTATAAATCCTGCCGAATGACGGAGCAGAACGCTTACCAGAGAACCATTGACCTTGCGCGATCTTTTCTTTTCCATTCCGGTCTCGTTCCGGTCCTGAGGACAGAGCGAGCGGACGATCTCGAGCCTCACACGGACCTTCCCACTGATTGATAAAATTCCCGACAAGTGCTGGTGATCCGGACTGTAGCGACTAACCGCGAATCACAATATACACCAAATATTTTGAAATTCTCTCTCTGGATAACAGGAGCGATAAAAAGTATTATGAGTAGTTCTCGTTATCACTGCGTTATACATTGAACTTGAAAATAATATGATCGCGGTTGCAAATAGCAATACTGGTACTGACATTGTTTCAAAGAGCTTAAGTCTGGTTTCTTTTCTTGTTTTATGTTTCAGGATTATATGAATTGTGCCACAAATATGTTTAAACCTGTTTAATTTTTGTGATATCGTCGTCAAATACAAAAGATACTTCACATCCCAAGTAATTAAAAGTGGACACTTGTTCTACAGTCTTTCCATTCAATATTATTTTTAATCTGATAGGGTATTTTCCAAGAGAAGCCATCACCTTAATTTTATTAGTGGATATTTTAAGGTTTATAATCTTCACATATATTTTCCAGTACATACATCCCCCTTTGCACAATATCTTCACTTTGGTCAATCATTTCCAAATCATCTGCATATGCAAGAAGGTTGAGTTTCATTTAAGTAGGGTTTAGTTAAATTTCGGAGTTAAATACTTCTCTCCGTTTGTGAAAAATGTCCTCAAGATATAAAATAAACAAAGTTGTGGAAATACAACATCCCTGTCTAACACCTTTTTTTTTTGTGAATGATCTTGTCTGTCCGGGTGACGCCGCATCGAAGGCTGTGTTGCCGGCGTTTCGACCATCTTTTCGTGGTGTTCCTCAGGGCTGGTCTGCGGCGGACCTGAGGGTCGAAACGTCAGCAACACAGCCTTCGACGCGGCGTCACCCGGACAGCCAAGATCATTCACATGACTCCGGCCGCAGAAGCCTACCACTTCACCTTTATTTTTTTAACTTCTTCCATCAACCGGTATCAATAGGAACTGTCTTGATACAGACTTGATATAGACTTTGGGTGGCATTAATAAGATGGTCAGGTAAACCTCTTCTAATAAGTATGCTCCATAGAATCGTCCTATTTACGCTGACGAAAGCTTTTTCAAAATCAATAAATGCTATCTGAGTTTCCAAGTTAAATTCACGTCTCTTTTTTACGACTTCTTTTGGTGATTAGTTAATTAGTTTGGACAACCATCAGATATAATTCTCCTCCAGAAAACGACTGAGTTCCATCTATTTAGTGTTGAAAATCTTGCCACCGTCGGGACTCGAACTCTAGGGCCTCCACTATAACTCTCATGTACAGATATTGGTAAATGACATTTCTATTACATTTTGAAAAAAAAAAACTAATTTTAACTGTTCACCGTAAATAGTGACTGTAATTTTCCAGAAGTTATAAACCTCCCTCATTGTCTTGGACAATACGTACTGAAGGAGGTGAAACAATATTTTGAGGTTTTCGATTTTCCTAACTCTACCATTTGGCTGCATAATACTTTTTGTGTTGGGGTTGTATAGAAATTCGTAAGAATACTTCACGTAGAATGTGAGATTGTGGTCTAGACGCAGTTTGTATGCTAAAGGGGTAGTAAGACGTGATCTCGTGAGTAAGACGACGCTCAGGTGTTTTGTCACGTGGCTGGGTATAGATAGAAATTTATTCTACAATTGGGCAGATGATGCCCGGTGGCAGAATGCAAAATAACAATTACAAATAACATAATAATATATAAAAAAATAAATATAAACAAACAAATTGACTTAGTCATTTCCTATAGCATATTTAAATTCCTAAAAAAAAAAAAAAAATAAATATCATATAAATGAATAAACTTACATATTACACAAATATACATACATGTATACATAGACGAAGGAACCCTCACATCACTTCAATGACACTTGGAACAATTAATACTCGGATAGACGTCATCATCAGTTTTCATGGCCATTATAATTTTATTTGGAGATCAGGATGTTTCGTTTTTTCGATCTTCATCTGATCAACTCTAGATTTTGGTGGAATGACCACGTTCACTAAGAATTTGTGTTTCTCTTTCATGACATTAAGTTCAAACAGTAAGAAACATCCAATTATGAATTTCCTGGATCATAAAATTTCACAGTATTTTTGCCTTGAATTCAATGGCCTTGTTCGCCTTGATTATACCACTGTTTTGACTGGTTGTCATACTTTCTGTATTGATTTCAATGTAATACAGCCACTCTACCATGTTCTTTGACCAACTAGGTGACTTTCAATCGTAAAATTAACTTTGATTGCCCACTCTGTTCTGTAATTTTTGGGGAGAGGAACGGGCAGTGCACCAACAAAAATTAAACAGATATATGATCTACTCAAATTAATTAAGAGTAATGAAAAGAGATGAATTCAACACGGCACACGAAGTTAACATTGACGTACGAACGGGTTGCTTGTGTTACAAGAGATAAAAGAGACGACACAATCTCCTGAACCTTTGCACGTGGTTTGATTACATCATCATCAGCGTTCCTTCGAAGACTTCTCACTCCTTTATGATGCATTAAGGAAAATCGACCTGGTCGCAGGGAGAGACTAGGTCAAGCACCAGCGGTTCAGAGGCAGGTCGCCCTCTGTTCATCGCTCGCAAATAGGCGTCGGTCTCCGGTGTCACCAGACGGCATTTCGCATACACAACATGCGGCCAGCACAATCCTTTGGGGCAGAAATGACCTTGGCAGTTGGCAGCAGGTGCTTGTAAAGAGTCAGCGAAGGATCGTATTACTACGCCTGGTTAGAGCACCGGTCGTCTCCGTCCGGTCGAATAGCAGCTGAGATCGGCTGTTTAGCTCAGAGCCGACCGTCGCCTCTGCAGCGACTTTCGCCAGGAGATTCCTTTAAGGATAATTCTAGCTGTCAGTTGCTCCGATCGGTAGTTTTCCGTGGTTTCTCCGATCACGCCAGGCTATTGCCGAAGCATTACCCTAACAAACGGACCGCGCACGATCTTTCCTACTTCTTCCTTGTCCTACCCTCACTCCTTACACACTTACAAATACATACAGTACACTATCATGTATGTCGGGAGCTTAGAGCTTGTCCCAGCTGACGCGCTGTCCCGCGGGGGAGACACCTGGTTGGGGAAAGCCTCGCTCGATGACGTGTAGGTAGGCGCCAGATCACTTCATGCAGCGGGGGAAGATCACCGCCAAATCCTGCACACTATATCTACGGGACTAATGACCTTAACAGTAGACGCGCCCGGAAGCACCAATCAATCAATCAATCAATCTGAGGTTGTCGCTTTCATCTCCCCTATTCACCTCAATGTCAGATGTGAGTGTATTCGGGACTTGTCCGAGGTTACTCTTTTCTTACGAAACGACTTACTTCAAACCACGACTTCTAATTGACCGACGTCCGGTACGTTCAGTACGCCAGCGCAAGTCCCAATCCGTCTCTCTCGCCATGTGCCGGCCAATTGTATATTGTAACGTTTCAAAGTGGTGAACTAATCCACATATTATTTTAACAAAGAGGTTTATTTCGTTTCTTAGAGATACACTAGAAATACAGACGTATGTACAGAGTCTTTCACAGTTCTTGGGTTCTTCTTTTGGTTACTTCTTTTCATACGACTCACTTCCTTTGATTATTTATTTTCACTGTTCAGTTCTTTTTCACTGCATGGACTCTGCGTTGCACAGAACGATGTACTCACCACAGTCCACAGCGCTGACCACAGTCCGCTGCACCGCTGTGCACAGTGATGCACACACACTTCACTGCTCAGCTTCATACTTTAACCAGCGGCCGCTGGTAGCGGCGAATTTATTCCTGGATAGCGCCCGCCTGTACCTTTCGGGAACTGGCGTCACTATTCTACGCGACCCGTGAATACCCCAGAACCGTCCAGCTCGGGGGTGCCGGCAGTTGTTGCCATTCCCACAACGGATTCCGACACATGATACAATATTCGTTACATTTCTGGCCATCTCTTCGGCCTCTAAGCTTTCTTGAGCTGTTAGTGTCCACACATTTCATTCACTAGTAGTGGGAAAAAGGTTCGACGGTCGCCTTATACAACGGTAAGGTCTCCGTAGGACTTCCAGTGCATGGAAAATATTTCCTCAACACAATTTACTTACGCGAACAAATTCCAGGGATGTTACTGCTTTACTTGCAATCACTAATGGTAAATGGTTATTTATTCCTACTGTTTTCACAGTAGTTCTTTACTTACTTCTCGGTCGTCGTGTCAATTTTGTCTTCAAAGGCCTTAGTTTTAATTACATTGTCGGGGCTGCTAGGATCAGCCCTTCAATCTCCACCTTAAGGAAACCATCCTGCTGTTAGCCTAATGTGAGAGATCATATTTCCTTTGATGTGACTAGTCATGCCAACGGTTTGCAGATCCTGTAGTTCTCTCTCTCCCTCTCGCTGGCTGTGCCTCTCTCTGTCGCTCTGGCTCTCACGCTCTCCCTCGCTCGCTCTCTCTCTCTCTCGCTCTCTCTGTCGCTCTCTCTCGCTCTCTCTCTCTCGCTCGCTCTCTCTCGCTCCCTATCTCTCCCTCTCACCCACTCCCATCACTCCTTCTCCTCTCCCCTCTCCCCCTTCTCCCCCTCTCCCCTTCTCCCTTTCTTCGCAAAGCAGGTGCTTTCTAGATTCACAATATCCTTTTATCGTACATCAATGCGAGACGTTTCTACTGAATTTTGGATGTATAATTTCAGTGTTCGTTTCTTTATTTGAACCGCCTCTTATGTCTTGAAGTATTTGACCTCCGGATATGCAGAATATACAAGCAAAAAGTTTCTACGCCGCTGCCTGGATGGAGAGGGGCACGAGGTTTAATCAGACTTCTTGGTTAACGACCCAAGTAATCCAGCTCTGCTTGCGTCCAATCCATTACTCTCACAGTGTACCTCATCATTGGTAATGTTCACGTACTGATGCCATGAATGAGACATTTCCACTTAGCCTGATTCTGCGCAATCGTCTTTTGCACCTAAAAGATATTCATCTGTTTAAATCAGATATATCATATGAGATATATTTTTTTATTGGATCTTAATTTAATATGTTGATAGAAGACATCAACGGCCTTCTAAATACTTCGACTTTCTCCATGGACATGCCTTGTATTGGGGTCTTGTTCGATATTCGAAGTGTTGGTGATTCTATCTGAGCGAATTAGTGGCACACATGACTAAACCAAACTCCATTGCGTTACCACTACGAAATCCCCTTTCTGAGTTCACTCGTAGCAGAAACCTTTGCTACTTTGAAACTTTCCACAGATCTTGAGGTCAAGCTTATAAAGGATTTCGAATAATCTACGCCTCATTGCCAACATTTGATACCACGGTCAAGCCTTACACAGAATTACAATGACAATCAATGGAGTGAGTGTAATCTTGTAATATCCATCGGGGTATCCTGATATTTACGAGAAAGGATCCATTAGTTACCATGCGCATGTTCCAGACACAGACATTATTTGAGGAACTTCAGGATCTATTGAATTACGCCATACTTCTAATCTCAATATCCAAATGTGTAGCAGCGAGTTGTGTTCCTTTCTGTAGACACTTTCAATGGCATGCAAGTTTGTCTCCAGTATTATTGGATTATAAATGGATGGATGATAGGAATCTTATGAATGATCAAAACTTTTTTGTCGCCCTTAATCGTCTTCCTTTATCTTCTTTTCTAAATATTGCATTATCAATATAGTCTTATATTGCATCTGCTGTAAAGTATTAGAAGAGCATACAAATGCAGCTTGATAGGCACGTTACGGGCTGATAGTTGGTATGTTATACATTCTTCTTCCTCTGATAAAAATCGTCATTTGTCTGGAATTCATTTACCACTTTGAAGAGTCCGCATCAAGTGGAATACGTAAAGCTTATTGACGCAACAGAGGACGCTGTAACAGGTCAATTGGTCTGCCTCCAGAACAATTTGTTCATCATAATTGCCCACATTTTTATTCTTTTATCAACTTCGATATCATTCCGATCTTCATCCATAGCAGTTCCATTGTTGACAAAGCCATTTCAATTAATTACTTATTTGTCTCACAGCAAAATTTGAATTATGCGCTGGCGTTCTTTAATCTCAAATGTGATGAGCAGTGACCGAATTTTTATGTAAAAACATAGTTTTTGTATTTCTACTTACCATTCTGAAAATTGTGAGAATTCTGATACGGTATTGTTGACGTAATTACATTAAGAAATAAAGAAGTATTTTCCGTCAACTTAAGACATTTATTTAGAGTCAGCCTTTGACAGCTTCAGACTACAAATAGTGTTTCAAAAATAGGGGGCATAATTTCAGGTATGTATTCCCCATATGTCGACAATCAAAATAGTATTACAATACGTGTCCGGAAAAGCACATTTCCGAGCTATGGAGTACATAACACTGAAATCCACTGGAAAGCTTTTCCTTCCGCAGGTCGTTGCCCTAAAAGAAGACATTAACAGGAAACTCTGACAGATCATTCCGAGGCGAAGGTTACATTCAGTGTTGTGTTTGGCGTTCGACTGTGCGTCATGTACTCAAATCAGGATCTGGCAAACATGCATTTCATGTACGGTAAGGCGGACGACAATGCTGCACTGGCTCGTTGATTGTACAGCAACAATGTCCAGGTCGACAGAATTTGTACGTCTCCATCGCCGTCTGTGAGAGCGTGGAAAATTTAACTCTCCTGGTTTAGATAGATAATTTATTTAATTTGCTTTGGGCTTTAAGCCCGGTGGCAAATTCTTTACACTTACTACACATTTAATACCATAATTGAATAATGAATACTAAAAATACAAACAATTCAATTCACAGGACAAAATTACTCCATTTAAGGCATGCCTACTAAATGCAGAGGCCCTTGATAGACTACTGATTCTCTCGCTTACACTATTATTAGAATTTAATCTTAATCTAAAAGTGTTGATGTTTCTAGGAAAAGTCTCCATTAGTGCTGCAGTCAAGGTATTCAATAGTCCTACTTACAAAAGAGTATTTTCCAACATCAGTTCTCTGTTTCCTTGGACGTATTTTCCTAATATGGTCGTGACGTGCTAAGTAGACGGGTTCATGCATTCTTTCCTTGGGTACAGGACGACCAACATCTAAAATACCAGCTGTAAAAGAGGAGATTCTGAACGCTGTGGACACGACTCCTATCAGCACACGAAGGTTACCGTTGCAAGTGAATGTTCCACATACGTATGTCTGGAGACTGTTGCAAGAGTGTCAGTTTTATCCTTATCATTTGCAACGTGAACAGGCTCTGTCTTCTGCAGATTACTCTGCACAGGTGAGGTTCTGTCAGTGGTTCTTGCAGCACTCTGGTGCAAATCTGAACGTTCCTGACATAGTATTATTTACAGATGAAGCAGAGTTCACACGAGATGGCTTTACAAATTTCCACAATCAACATGTATTGTGACATACCAATATGTGGGACCTTGTATTGCGTCAAATTTATTGTAAACAGGGTGAATTGTAAGGATAGACATTTGTAAATATGGCGGCATAGCAACGATAGATGAGTTGTCGTCAAGGTAAACAAACTGCAAACGTCAAGGTTTGAGACTGGTCATGACCGAAAGTTTCGTATTGTTACCAATGAACATTGAATAAACTTACAAGTTTCTGTGAATAGAAAAGATGATTTTCATTTAGCCAATTCCAGCAAATGAGTAACTAGAAATGTATATTTGCTTTTCAGATTCCTCGGCCATTCTGTACAGATGGCAGATCGAATAATCGGCTATTAGTAGGCAATAGCGATTATTTCCCGTATAGGCATTAGCGATTAAGACCCATCGACCCAGTTAGCCGGATATTAATTTAATGGAAATAGCAGTTGAAGATTAATTTTAATAATTGACACACGCACACTTACACTAACATGCACTACACTACCACACATTCCGGGAGACCGGTCGGGAGCTTAGAGCTTGTCCCAGCTGGGGCGATGCCCCGCTGGTGGGAGAGTCTTGGTTAGGGGGAACCCCACTAGCCGACGGTAGGTCGGCGCCGGATCTCGCCAACCAGCGGAGAAAGATCAACGCCGTCTCCCGAGATAAAAACATGCACTACACTTACGCGACTAATGACAAGCTGTTGTCGCGCCCGGAATCACTAACAACGAACCAACCTCCTCCGATTCGAACCACTGCCCGCAGCCACGCCGCGCTAGTTCCAGCCGCCAGCGCCCGCGTCGCTTCAGTCGCCGTCAACTCTCGGCCGACGCGCCATCAAGCTCCCGCGTCGCCTCCACCTCGCTGTCCGTTTATTCTGTTACATTTCTTCCCAGCTCCTTCGCCGCCGCCGCCACCGCCTTCGCCGCGTCAGCCTCATAACCAGTTTTTCCGGTCACAAGAAAGACGCACGATTCCTTCAGTTTTGAGAAGTTTCAGAAAACAAAAAGCTCTGGAGCTGGGGCGCGGCGGCGGCGGCCAGATCCGCTCTCTCGTTATTGGTTGATTTAGTGGTGTCGGTCCAGGCGGCGGCAAGGAGCACGGGGCGGCGGCGGCGGCGGCGCGGCCGTCAGTCGCGGCTGACAGGCCGGCGGGGCGCGGTACAAATATGGGCGCCGGCGGCTGGCCGGCAGGTAAATTAATCGGCGAATTGAACGCGACATGCGCGCGGACAAGCGTCCACGCGGCGGCGGCCAAAAGGACTGCTGCGACGCGACCCGCGCGAAGGGCGGAGGGGCGGCGCCGCAGGCGTTGACGCGGCGGGGGAGGTGAAGGGCAGGGAGGGGGCGGGGGGGGGCGGCGGGGAGAGGTTGTCGCGGCTGCCGCCTCGCCTCGCCTCAGCTGCAAGCGGGACTGTGATAAAACGCCTCCTGAGTTGCTCCTGCGAATGGATTTGCGCGCGGTGCCGCTTCGTCATGTGTATTGAAGCGAGACCAGGAGGATTGCGTTAATTTGCAGATGAGCGTCCTGATTGACCGAGGTCCGTGCACTTTGCTTGTCGAGAAATAAGCTTGCATTAAACATGGTCGAAGTGGGGAAGTTTAATTTAATTGGTTTGAACACAAAGTGGGATAGAGCAAGACGCTTCCTACTCGCATTCATTACATTGATTTGATTTCTGAATAGATGACGTACATTTTACAATCAATGGAAGTGAAATAATTGTTTTAAGGAAATAAATAAAACGTGCAATAAGTACTTTTATAACAAAACTTATAGTTAATTTTAAATGCCTTTGCATTTCGATGAAAACCGGAACACTACTAAGCATTGTTCTCAGAGAAAAGTTTTATTTACAATTTTTAAATTACATATATTTATAAAATTAAAATCTGTTTATACTTGATATTAAACGTCAGATAAATAATTTATTCTGAAGATTTTATATCAGCTCCCTTAAATAATGTTACAACTTCAAATTACGAAAACTGAAAAATTTCTTATCAATATGTTCCTTAAAAGAACTCATTCTAATTTACAATAAAGGAATTTTCTGCATTGGAATTGGAAAGTTTCATGAAGGTAAAAACTTGATTTCATTGACAAAAAAATGTCAAATGAAGTAAAAACTTGCAAGAAGATGCAAGCAAATTAATTTTTTGAATCCATTCTTAAGAAGGGTAAAACCAACCTACTTATTCCTATTAGTTTTACCCACTCATTCGCTTGAATTTATACCTACGCTACCTTAAACTATTTTCCTAACTTCTTAACATAATGTCTCAAAACGCCTTAAAATAATTTCCTAAAATTATTTCCATTGTTGTGTTCCATTATTGGAAAGAGAGGCAGTGAATTTGTCGCTGACTTCTTCTTATCGCGGAACGCACGTGAACGCTTCCTTACATTCCTACCTCTTCAACGGAGGGATTGAATTTTCTGATAAGGCCGAAAGTTGATTTCAGTTCTCGTTTGTTTGCCGAGAGTAGAATGATTATTGAGCCGACGCGTCGTTTCCCTGCTAGGACTAAGAATGATTAAAGGTAAAAAATTGATGTTATATTTTTACGTTAAACTTGTTGCTCCTATGAAAATAATGACATTGTCTTTATATCAGTAAAGTAACAAATTTTGAAATTATTGATATTTAGTTCAGCTGGAACGATTTTTCTAAAATGTTCCAATATTGGAACACAAGGTCCGAATGGTACCATGAATTATTATTTTAAAATTCATCTAATATATATTTTCTTCTCTCGTATATTTAACAACAGAACTAATAGTTACGTTTCTGGAGAAGGCTAATGATTACTCTAGTGCATCTATCTTCATTGTGCCTCCAAAAGATGGACGTGTCAGTAGTGAGAACAGCGGTGATAAACTGGATAATAATAACTGAATAATGCACTTTTATTTGAATATTTTAAGTCATGCATAAGAGATTTATTCCATTTTGTGCAGAAGTAAATCTGAATTTCACACTTGGTCATGTTTCAAAGAATAAAGAGATTTTTTAGACATCCTACATTTAACCCGTATACGATCAGGGAGACCGCAACGCATTTTCAAGGTTATATTTCAATTATTTCCCGCTGTTGGCGATACTGTCGTTCTCGCTATCTTCATTTCTCTTCGCTCCTTAACAGTCAAGACTCTCCGTTTTCTGTTTGGATTAAACTGGAGAGGTTCGTGACACTGAACTTTTGGAGCGGTCTCGCAGACCGCATGCCTGAGTTAGTGGTCTCAATTAGTCCTATGTTAAGACATCCACATTTTACAAATATATTTTATTTTCAATTCATTTTATTCATTAACGTTTTTTGTCTATTTCAACTATGAAAAAAATGTTTTGAGTCAACACCTTTGTTAGAATTGAAATAAGAGTAAGATAATGTATTGTAACAAAGCTGAAACTGCAAATGTTTAAATTTGACTTATTATGGCATGCAAAAACCGTAATCAAATGTGTTCTATTGCATTTAATAAATAAATAACTTATCTAATAGAAATAGTCCTTTCTACAATCGTTCTTTCGTTTTCGAAAAAAAATAATTGATTTACATCGGAGTCTCTCTGACAGCATACACGTATTAGTGTAACAAAAATTCAAAGCTGTAGTTACGGGTTAAGTAAAGGGTGGATTATTTTATGTTCATTGTGTGTGTGTGTATATATAGTACTTGATTTACAAAATTGTGGGTCCCGGAACGCATCCCAAATTAAATATTAATTAAATATTGTATATATTTATATATATATATATATATATATATATATATATATATATATATATAATATAATATAAAGTCAGAGAAAAGAATTATGATTGGATTACGTTCAATGAATCTGACGTTAATAACACAAAAATCTTGCAACATTACGGAAACCGAACACTGAAAAAAAGGAAAAAGAATCTAGCAGCAAAGAATACAACTTTTTTTAATAGTGAAATATAGTACATAGGATGAAACGGTGACAAAATCTGAACTGGTCGAAGTTTTCACAGCATCAAGCATCACGATTTTTTTTTTTTTTTTGTGGAGGATTGTTCCATAAAAGTAACAAAACAAGTTAGAGACGATTCCGAAATCGTGAAGGAAATGCCATGAGGAAGAATTGAAACATCTTCTAATGTCAATCATGTTTTACATTCTTTATCTGCAGAGTTAATTATTAATTATCTAAAAACTGGTAAACCTTCTTCTATTGCTATCCATCAAAGATAATCGAAAAATTTATCCGGTATTTTTCTGTTCCCTTCCCTCCGGTTCTCAATTTTCTCAAAACATTCCTGGCAATTCTGTATCTGAGCCATTCCAGGTCAAATCGCACAAGAGTTGACTCGGCATTTTTTTAAATATATGATTTGTTATTAAATCTGAACATAAAAAGGATACACATTATTTGCCTGAAAATTGATTGTTTGTGTAGTTATGCCTATATTAAATTTTACAATTTACGCGTACTTTGCAAAATATACTTGACTGATGCTCCAAATTACTTAACATAAAAAATCGTGGTTTGTTTCATTTAATACTGTGATATGTGTATTTTATTCCTCTGTAAATCACTTTCTCAAAGAAAATTAAATATTTCATTAAACATTTGAAAAAAATAAAAATTTCTATATCGACTCGCTCAGATAAAAATTTGAAAAAAATATAGGCGTATTTCTTGTTCAATTTTCTACGAAATACAACAAGAGAAAAAGTGGGTACTGAAAACGTACAGATCTAAAAAAAAATCTAGTGTATGTTTGCGGGCGCGCGCTTCCTGCCCTTGTACTAACAAATTGTGTTTGACAAGTCTTTGATACAAGAGCCGAAGAACAATAAAAAGAATGCCTGATTAGAGTTTCAAGAATTATGAGTAACTATTAGTATGTTCACTCTGTCCCCAGAACGGATGGGTGACAGCGAAACGAATTCTACTACTGCTTTTCTTCCTGTCAGTGAAACGAATTTTACTGCTGAGTCTCTTTGCTTCCTAGGGATGGGGTGCCCTCCTGACATTGCTCGTGAAATACAACAGACCATTTGTCAAGGGAAATGAGTAAAATTTTGTGAACATCAGTTGTAATACGTTTCTTATAAAGAGAAAAATGCACATATGTTCTGTGAATCATGTGTACACTGTGCAACATGAGTGGCGATTACCGCATGAGATACGGACTGTTTCAATCAATTTAATCTTTTTGATCACGATTTTAAGGAAAGAAAATCTTCAAGATATATAAATCACGATTTACTAGCGAAATTTGATTTAGAGGAGTCATTAAATTGGTGAATTTGTGATTGATGTTGGAAAAAAGGAGTCTGATTCCAAAAAGACTTTGTCAGTGAAGAGAGCCTTGAGATCAGTGGCTGTAACGAAAGTAGTGGAACGTCCAGTCAATAGAGTGAAAACACTGTAAATTAAGGAAATGACAGATTAAACTCATCGGATAGTTCGTGAAGTGTCTGCGAAATGAATGTAGAGGAGGTAAACAAGAATTTAATACTCGTAACAAAAGGAGAAACCCTCGTCAAGAAAAGAAAATTACAACAAAAACGGTATCCTTATGAGAAATTTCAGAAAGTACGACGTTCTGTCGCAATCTTTCATATTGAAGATTCTTCGACGTCCATTGAAACATCAGACAATAAATTATTATTAAGAAACTGATATGACTCCTTTCGCTCAACAGATGACACGACGTTTGAAATTCAAATTCTGACAATTTTTGAAAGTTGGACTTACAATCAAATCAAACGACACTTGGCAGCAACTGAACACATGGAAAAAGTGGATAAAAAGTTGGCTGAAGAAAATGTAATTTTGTCCGTACCTGAAAGTAAATTCGGTAAGGCATTAGAACTGTGCATTTTGACGAAAGTTCAGGAATTCTAAGGTAAATTAGTGCGCATAAACCGTTCAGCCGATTTTATCCAAAATTGATATTTCCCAATCGTTCTGGCTCATGTCGCGGGAGTACATTACATGAAGCCCCTCGGACATTTTCAAAATTTTCAAGAAAATGGCCCCAAATGTTTTGATTAAATTTTGTTGTTAATTAGCGCGAAGGACGTTTAAGAGAATGGTGAAGGTCTCATTTTCGTTGAAATCCCTGATTTGTTGAAAATTGCAACAAAAAAATTTTAAATCTACAAAATTGAAGAAACAAATTTTTGCCTCAGACAAAGTCAATAGAAAATTAGCTCGTTAAAAAAGATCATGTACATTTTTTTGTAAAAGTAATTTGGTTCATTAATTTCCAAAAAAATTAAAAACCAACAATAGGCAAGAACAATTATTTTGAGAATAGTAATAGATCAAAAGGATATGCAAATTAATTAATGTTATTTTAATTATAATTGACTATTGAAAATTCCAATATTCATTTCATCTTACTGTATTCTTCAATTTGTAAATAAATAAGACGTTTTGGTTGTGAATAATTAACTAATTAATAATTGAACATCAGTATAGAGCACTGGAGCACTTGGGGAGGACATATTATAAGGCAAGACCAGCAATGATGCGTATACACTACAACCTGGGACCCTCGGTATGGGTGGAGAAACCAAGGGAGACAGAGGAGAAGATGGACAGACGAGCTATGCAAAGTCGCTGGTCCCACCTGGACGAGACTGGCCCAAGAGAGAGCAACATGGAGGCAACTGGGATATGAAAAGCAAAAAGATGATCCACAGTGCTATTAATCGATTTTAGTGAAATTGAGTGAACTTAAGTGAAATTGAATATCAACCTACTGTAGCCCTGCTAAAGCAGGAGGCCTTTGCCCTTTACGGGATGTTATGGGCTAATAATAATAATAATAATAATAATAATAATAATAATAATAATAATAATAAGATAGCACTGATCAACATTTCATACAAAGATAAGAATTAAGTAGGTTTTACTAACTGAATGTGTCGTCGCCGACGCTTTAAACTGTTTTAAAAGCTTTTTCCTGTGATGAAAATTCCTAAATGTCATGCATAGCTTTGATCAAATAAGTTCTTACGGACTCTGGTATTGGACATACCAATGAATCATAGTAACATAATATACTCTCGTTCCAAAATTCCCTACACCCAATGACCTAGCATTTTGCCCCTATATAGGATATGAACTGGTAATGTTTCAATTTCAAAATAGTAAATGCTGCAAAAAAATTGCGAAAATATATGGATGATGCGAATAGTTATACGAGTAAGTTATACGAGTTCGTAATTTAGTCCAGCTACATTTTATACTTTTTTTTTATAATATGCACAAAAATACGTGTAAAAGATCACCTGCAAGTTTCGACGTTATTCTCTAATCCTAGTATAAGATCCTTTTCAGTTCCGAAAATTCTGTCACAAAACCTGCTACAATTACATTTGATTCTTCTCGCGTATTTTCATGCTTAAGAACGTAAATGTGAAAAGTCGAATATGCGTGTGCTTCCGTTCTCTAACATTACTCACAGTTCACGTTTTCTCCGTGGCGTTCTTCAAATTTAACAAGTTCCTAGGTATTTCTGTACTTAGGATACTGCAAATTTGTTATTAAAAATACGGTAATATGGGTGAAATACTTCACTTCTTATGTTCAAAGCAGCATCTGATATAATTGACAGATCTGCCGCGTGTTTCAGATGTTCCAGAACAATCAGTGTTGTCATCCCCACAGAAGAAAATAATGGCGTCATGGAGCAAATATTGCCTCTGGGTACGGAGGTTTAATAAACGCCACCTTCATAGATCTATTTAAGTGGTATCTGGTTTAATTCTCCGTCTACCCGCTGAGATCGCAGCGTAAAGTGTTAGGTTATGGCTCCCGTGAAGATACCACTATGCAGATAGTGGTGTCTTAAGAGGTTCGCTGAGGTATATGCATGTACGCGAGTCCAGGAAATATGTAAATTTAATTACGTATGTGGAAAATCTCATAACATGCCCTCACAATCAGAAATGAAAACCGCCACGAATGTAAAAAGAAAGCTCTCAATCACAGCTCGCCACACAACACAATAGCCGAAAACACGTTCACCAGTACGCATATCGCATTCAAGTCTTACTGGTCACTTTGGCTCATCCTTAGGAATATCCTTCTGTACTCAAATACTGTATAGGAATAGCTTCACAACGTGTCGTTTTAGGCGCGATTTTCAGCTATAGAGTATTGTACCTAACTTGGAAATTCTTAGCTAGGCGTCAGTTCGAGTTTACAGTGACAACAGGCTAGGTGGTGAAAAAACAAATTTACGACACAGTAGAATTCCAAACTGTACACATGGTCTCTCGCGTTTGCAGAAACTTTCCACCAATAGTCTTAATCCTGTTTATCACAAAAATATGATATTTCTCGTCAGGATATCGTACTTCAACTACCCTATCCATCGCATGTTGACTAATGTGCATTTCAAGTGGCAAACTTCTGCTGTATTGTTGTATGCTGTACTTCCTTCGAATTTTATCAACCTGTTTTGGATAATATGAATGTTAACATGCTAACTCGCAAATTAAACGATTTGGAGATTAGGGGTCATACCCGATAGCCGAGTGTATGTCTAGTGATGGAAGATCACCGCCACCTCATGCAATTCAAACATGCACTACACTTGTGGAACTAATGACCTTAGCAGTTGCCACGCCCGGAAATCAATTAACATTCACTTTTTTTCAATTTTACTAAAACAAGTGGAATAAAATGAACAATTACACACATGATGAAAATACTTAATCACTCGGCAAATATTTTTCATATGCTCTTTCATCGCTCCTGAGATTTTCTTTTCGTTGATAAAGTATCTCTTTACTGATTTTTAAATAAATTTTATTATTATTATTATTATTATTATTATTATTATTATTATTATTATTATTAATTCCTGTGATGAATAAAATCAATTTGAAAACTAAAGAAATTTGAATAGATATTGTCTTTTAAGAGGTTATGATTTTTCATGAACTGGACGATATTGGAAGAGCGAGGAATCCAATCAATGAACTCTGCATAATCCAGATGTCTTTAGTCATGTCCTTGTGATTTCTTAGGAACAGTCACATTATCGGAGATGGACTTTGAGTCAGAAAGGGTATGTGAAGCCAATTAGTTTCTCACCCCGACATTGAGAGAGAGAGAGAGAGAGAGAGAGAGAGAGAGAGAGAGAGAGAGAGAGAGAGAGAGAGTGTACCATAAAAGGAACACTGCGATAGGATCACAGACGTAAGGTTCAGAAGATTGGATCCCACATTATCCAGAAGATGGAGAAAATCTCCCACAAAAAACAAACTTAAGAGAGAGCGATTTGAAAACCGATTCTCAGTATTCTGACGTCTACAGGAGTTAATCTCTTGGTTATTTTGAGTGAAATGTCTTCATGAATATGGTTTGTTTCAATGAAAAGACCTTCCAAAATGTTATTTTTATTTTCCTATTATTATTCCCTGTTTACTCCCTGGAGTACCTTGTGCTTTTCCTAAAACGTATTAAAAACTCAAAATATAAAATATCTTCTTTGAGGAAATAAATGAGCCGCCAGAGGAGTTACGGACTGATCTACATAAAAAGAAAACCAAGAAGTAATATAAATATAATCGTTAGATGACATCCAACGTATGTAGTTAATTGTACTAACAAGGGTATGGGATGGTTCAAGCAACTAAACTACAAGGCCAGATATACGTGGAGATTAATGAAGGAGATAATTTTATATTACGTTGCATTATCCTATTGGTGGATGAGTATACATATACAAAAGCAGGCTTTTATCTCCAGCGAATTTAAATAAGAGCTATTCCTAATGTGAGATACCAATATCCTGTACAATACAGTTCACCATACATACGGACATGGCATATAAATATTGTAATATATATTAAATCGGTTGGAAAGTAATTTTTTTACAGATATTCACTTCATTTAGTATGTAAACAATCGTGTTTTCACTTTTCTACTTCTTCACGAAACCTCCTAGTCCATCTTTTTGCTATTCTCACTCGGCCATACTTAAAAGCACCTCGACATCACAAATCCACTTTAAAACAGCCCAAGGAATAAGTGCTCCAGTTTAAAACCTCAAACGATGTCGAAGGTAGGCTACTTAGTCGGTGCGTCCCGACTACAGCTTACACATTTTGTCAAGCAAGACTACCAAATGGCCGGCTAACGGGGAAAAAGGCCCTCGCCGACCGCAGGGTGGGTGCGGCGGCGGCGGTTGTAAAGAACCGGGCAGGTGGCGGGCGGGGGCGGTGTTCGGCGGCGAAGCCAGACGCACCTCGCGCGCGAAAGGACAAGCCGTGCCGACAAGAGCGCAGGAATGCGTGATGGACGGCGCCGCCGCCTGCGGACCGCGCCCGCCGCCTCCGCCCCCGCCCCCGCCCCGCGCCCGCCCTCGCGACCCGCCGCCGCCGCCGCCGCCGCCGCAAGAAGTTTGACGGATGGGCCCGCGCGCGGATTTAAATGGCCGGCGACGCGCGGGGCGGGGCGGGGTGGAGCGGGGCAGGGCGGGGCGGAGCGGGGCTGGGCGGGGTGGGGCGGGACGGGCGCGGCGGGGTGGCTGGGGGCGTGGCACAGGGTCGAGGCGGGCGGGGCGGGGCGGGGCGCGGCGCGGTGGCTACGGCGCCCGCATTCCGTGCTGGCGGCGGAGGGCGCGAGCCCCGGCACGGTGGGCGACCCCCGCCAAGCGCCCGGCGGAAGAGCGCCAGGGGCGGATTTTAATGCAATTTCATTCCATTTCATTTTCACTTTAAAACAACGACATGTAGTATAGAAATTAATTTCATGTTTTGACAAAAGGAAATGATCCATTTTTATGTGTCATTTTTGTTTTGCATTTTTTGTCGATTTCTACTAACAGGTCATTTTTTACCTTTTTTCGTCATTTTTGTTGCATTTTTCGTCGATTTCGACTACCAAGTCATTTTTACCTTTTTCGTCATTTTTTGTTGCATTTTTCGCTGATTTCATCGATTTTAATATAATTTTAACGGTGCTTGCTTCAAATAATATGTATGAGATGGAACAAATGTTTTCCACAGAATTTCTGAGTAGCCTATTCGCTCAGATCTTGTAATGTCAGCTGTAGTGAGTATGTAATTTAAGGTTTCTGTGACGCCTATCAACGCCATTGCCGGTTCAGCGATTTCGGGCTAATAGGTAAAGAACAGTCCCAACCAAAAGCTTGCAAGTTGAGTTCACTTGAACGATTGTAAAAAGCCTCCATTATCACATTAACATATCTAACAACTTGAGTCGTTCATGTACTGGTTTTGATCATATTTTTTACGTCATTTTTCTTTTATTTTAGGGTATTTTTAAAACATTGTAAAAGCATTTTATTGATCTTTTTTGTTATGTTTTAGGTCATTACAATCCGCACCCTACTAATGAGTATAGAGGACTAAATATAAACATCACAAACGAGGGATCAAGAACAAATTATAAATATGATAAACAAGTACATGATGGAATTCAAACCTATTGAAACTGGATGTTCTTAAAAACCCGACACGAACCACGCTTGTTTATCACTAATTCAGCTTAAAGGTACATTTTTCTTCTCTCTATCGTTCCCACGACTTGCACATAGTTCAGTAATAATTAGTTTTTCATGTGTATGTCATACGTCCTCTTGGTACCAGATTTCAAATATCCTGGTCACACCATATGCCTGGAAGTAAAATTTGTGGTGGACAAAACAGGTTCGCAGTAGTTTTCTTTTTAGTTCCCCCATTTCTCCTGCCTTCTAACCACCAGTCCTACGTCAGCGTCAGCTCCATCATTTCGTATGTCTCCCCTTTCATTATTGTTGTATTCATCTCGCCGTTGAAAAAGCACTATCTGTAGAGGAGCCATTAATATGACTGGAACGATTGCTTCTCGTGATCACCCAGCAATCAACACATACGATTAAAGGATCACTGTGAAATATCGCTGTAACTAAAATTTAGGTGATTTTTAGCACAACACGACTCCAGAGTATTTACAAAAGCATAAATGAGTTATTTATGCATAAAAGATAATTATACAGCATTGTTATAACTTTCAAAGAGTTTGCTCCGTTATAGAAATATTTAACAATGTACTACATAGACAGAATATTCATTCCACCGAAGTTCGTTTAAATACATACTCAGTTATCAAAAACTTATTTTTATTAATGGGTCCCTGGATGCAATTTGCAATTTTTATTTTGACTGTTGTGAAACTCATTATTGACATCTTAAATTTGTCTTCAAGTTTCTTATTAAATGAATATTAACGAGAAACGAATGTATTTAAAAAAATGAAATTATACTTCTATCAATAAACACCAAATGTTTGTGTAAAGCCTCATAAACGTACACACTTTCAAGTCATTACGAGTAATAATTTTCACACTCGTCTTCTCTCAGATAACGTAAGATAACCGAGAATTAATAAGTTCTTCAGCGACAGTAAAATATTGCAAACATGTCAAAGAAATCCAATTACATAAAGCAAACTATTAATATTTAAATACCAAGAAAATACTGTAGTGCAGAGGAAGCTGAATCGTTGTTGAATATTTCAATTTAAAAAGATGAAACGAAAGATGGAGGTACGACAAATTCCAATTCGCGCAATCAACTACAATTTTAATACATTGTCTGTGATTATCAGAATAATCATTACAATACTTTTTTATTTTAGACAATAGAATATTTGATTCCACTGTAGATCGTCGGGAACCGTTTTTGAAAAAAAAATGTTTTACAGCAATGAATGTCCTCTTAAAAATCTCGAGTAATAAGAAACATTTTAATAAATATCTCCTTTGAAAATAGAAAATTGCTCTTCATTTAGACCGCGGTAGTGCCTTAGAAAATATTTCAATCGTTACTTTAATACTTCTAAAAGAAATTTAATAAAGCTCTTACACTTTATAACGAAGTAATACCTGACAAAAAGGCGGACAAATGTTTGAGTAACTCCCCCAAAAACGTTCGACTGCCTTGTTTCACCAGAGACATGCGTATTAGTTGATGGTAATTTATTAAATATAGCCATTTCTATTGTTTATTTGACTTTGTGTTGAACGCATCTTCTGTGAAACCTAACATCTTTATCTTAACTGTTTATTGGTCTTGCAGTTATAATGCATTCCATACACCTTCCATTCCAAAACTTATGTTTTGATTTTGAATAAAACAAGCAATAAGGAAGTAAAAGTAGGTAAGGAAAAAATGGGTGCAATCTTCGCATCATTTTCAAGAAACTAGACCACATTACAACTCTACTAGAACGTTTGTGTTTCAAATCAGAAGTCGAAAGTGGTTATTAATATCCAGGAACTGTGCTATCTCCTAAATATACAAGGGAAAAGGCTGCTGATTCGTGATTTCCATAAACTAAGAACCAACAAAAAACTCAATCGTTAAGATCAAGTGACACTTTCTGGAATCAGATCTGAATACACCAAGCTAACTCACTCACATCTGTTAAATCACACAGCTCCTTTACAATGTCAACCATGCAACGAACAGCTGTCAAATGTCCATATCCTTCAATCATGTACAAAATATATCAATGAACTATTTTTTTTTTTTATTTAATAGGTAATTATTACAGACAAATTAGAAACTTGATCCAATGTGGCTAGGCCGAAGGCCTTTAAGCCATTACAATACCTACATTCTACCGAGTTCTAACCTTTCGCCTTCTGGTATTCACCCCCAATGGTCTCTCCATCGCCTCAAAGCCGCGGAAACGAGACTCATAAGGTACGGCTGAGGAAAACCCTGAAGGGGAAAAACCTGCCGTCAGAAGCCGAGTACATGCTACTCTATCCGGTTTTTAGACTATTTATTTATTTGGCGCGGGCGTCAGGCATTCTCCTTCCAGTGTTTGGCCTTTTTTAATTATTTAACTATATTATATAATATATATATATATATATATATATATATATATTTTATTGACTTATTTATCTACTTATACTTAACAATTGACTACAATTTATAACTTTTATTTTATTTTTTTTTTTTTTTTTTTTTTTTATTTATTTTTTTGTACTGTTTACTAACCTAACATAACTACTGACTAACTTAATTATTGTTAGTTTATTGATTTATTACATATTTCTCTCAGTCTAGGCTCTGCTCGTACTAACACGCTGTTTTCCACTCCTTAATTTCCGTTTCTCTAGTGGTCCGAACCTTTCCGAGAAATTTTCCTAATTCTTTCATGAAGTTAGCTCTTTTATCCCCTAGAATGTTTTGGGCGAGCGTTACGTTCCTATGTTGGAAGTAGTAATTTCCCATTCCCATCCATTTTCCTCTCCAAGTTTCGGTCGCACTGCAAATTAAAAGGATATGGATCCAGTCTTCCCTATCACCGCAAAGCACACAGATGCCATTACCATTCGAGTCCTTTAATCTACGTTGCATCCACCTTGACCCTGAACCAAGCGTATCCCCTCTTGCGTCCTTTGCGTGTGTTTACGTAACGTTCGCAACCCCATAACGGACTCGCGTGAATTTGCGCAACTAGCGAACGTTTTTCGGCGTTGCTGCCAGGATCTCTTGCCTTTTAATATCCGAAGTCTATCCGAGATTAACCGTTCTATGTCACGTGTTCCTATCTCCACCATTTCCGGAGAAACGTCTCCCAGACCTGAACGTTCCAGTAGCAGTTTAATTTTATACGACCAGTAGCGTTGGTTGCTTCCTGTAACTGCACCGAAAACATCTATTTATAAGTGAGTCAGTCTGTTCACCTGCTAATTTAATCCAAAGTTTAATGGGTTTCATTTTAAAATCTTTCCAAATTCCTACACTACCGACTCTCTTAGGACTCGGCATTTGCTGCGAATCTAGAGACTCGAGAATTAATTTGAAATAATCTGTTGACGCTTTCTAGTCGATCTATCCTATCCACTCCCAAATTTCTGCCCCATAATTCATTGCTGGAGAACTAGCGATTTAAACATCGTCTCGCACACCTTTAAAGGCAATTCTGAACCCTGCGCACTGCGCAAACGATTTCTTTGAGCGCAATTCTTCCTTTACTGTGCGCCACTATGTGATTACTCCATCCACCATTCATGGAAAATTTTGCCCCAAGATATGTAAATGTTTTACCCGGTCAATCTCCTCCTGAGCGTAAAACCATTTCTCCTTGTTACCCAGATAAATCCATTCTTGAAGACAACTACTTTGGTTTTTGAATATTTACTTTTAATCCCCATGTTTCACTATACGTTTCTAGGATATTTAAACTTTTTGTAAGCGTCAATAGTCTCCGAACATAAAACTAAATCATCAGCATATAGTAGTCCGGGAATGTTCAGGCCCTCAATTTCCGGCGCAGATGTATCCGCATCCTGTAACCACGTCAATAAATCGTTTATAAACAAGATAAACAATAGCGGTGAGAGAGACAGCCCTGTCTTACTCCTACTGTCGATTTTATTTTCGCGTTGTACTTCCATCACCGCACTGACAGAAATTTACGTCTTCGTATATGCTCTGCAACACTTTTAAAACTTTACGGAGACGCCTAGCTCATTAAGTTTTTGCCATAAAGCTTTCCTATTTATAGATCAAAAGCCATTTCGAAATCTACAAAACTGCAATATAAGTGGCCCGTTTACGCGCAAGCGCCTGCTTTACTAGGGTATCTAACACAAAGATATTGTCGGTAGTCCGAAGCCTCTCTAAAGCCTGCTTGCAATTCTGATATTTTACTGTGCTTTTCCGCCCATTCACTCAGTCGCCCGTTGAGTATTTTACAAAATAGCTTGCTCAGCGCTGGTAAAAGACTAATTCCGCGATAATTTTGTGGGCAATTCGTATTACCTTTATTCTTAAAGACTGGTTGGAGGATCGCTGTACTCACGTTTCTGGATACGATCCAGAATCAACTATTGCATTAAATAAATTTAGAATACTCTCTGGGTCTATGTGCCACAATTCCGAAATAAATTGTGTCGGAATGCCGTCGCGCCGCCTGCCTTCTTATTATTCATGGTAGCATAGCCCTATTCACTTCATTCCAGGTTATCGGTTCGTCTAATTCAGGACATCCCGGTCCGTGATAATATATATCCCTGTTTCAATATTCGCTATTTCGAGCGCCCGTGAAAGTACTGCTCCCACGCGTCTGATGAAATTGCATTACTACATTTCTTTTATTACGCAGTGATCTTATAACGTCCCAAATTGATTTATTATGATTGTTTCTTAAAATTGCCTCTATTCTTGCTGTCTCACTCTCCTGCTAAGATTTCTTAATTGTGGCCTCGTATTGCCTACGTAGTAACAAGTAACTATTTCTCGCTTCCGCAGTTCCACTGTTTCTGAACATTCTTAAGGCTACTATTGCTTCACGCCTGCTCACCCGACACTCCTCGCTAAACCATCCTTGGGTCAGTACCCTTCCTCCTCTCCCCACATTGCATGCCCTCCCTGCGCGAAAGAGTCTCCTTTCTAAATTCCTTGCTTGCCTTTCCGGTGACCGCTCTCTGTGCCCACCCTACCGAGTTAAGAATAGCCTCTGCAAATTCCTGTCGCTTTTCCTCTTTCCATATAAACCGTCGTCTTGCTATTGTGAAGTTTGTTGCTCCGCCGTGCCACTGCCTGTGGCAGTTCAGTAGCATTTACTGCTAAATGAACGCACACAGGCAAATGGTCGGATTCTGCCGTAATTCGATTCCAAAATCTAATAAATTGTTTATTCTTTCATGAGACAACAGATGCATAATCTATTACACTACCTCCATTCCCACTCAATAAAAGTTAGTTCCACTTCAGTATCCTGTCCATAGTGGCCATTTAAGATTTCGAGATTAAACTCTCTGCATAATTCTAACAATTCCTGACCTCATTATTGATGACTGAGTCTTTGCTTTTTCTAGAATTAGCTCTCGCTTCGCCGATCGAACTCCGAAAATACTTCTGCTCAGACCATTCTAGCATTCATGTCACCTAAGACTAGTAAACCAGTATTCGGATACCTTTGCTTCAACGAGTCTAAGAAATTGATTTCACCAAAAGCTTCTGGAGAATAATAACGCGAGCCCTGTGGGTGACGGTATATAAATACAATTGCGAGGTCTGTATTTTGCATTACTAGTCTAATACAAAGAAAATTGTCGGAGTTTGTTGTAATTTCATAAATAAATTGCACTAACCTATCCTGAAATATGCACGCAACACCTCCTGGTACCTACCCCTTTCCCCTCTACGTTTTTTAGTTTTGCATATGGCTGTAAAACCAGACACATTTAAAGTCTCCCCCTCCTTCCACCAAGTTTCTACGAGACCGACAATATCAAATGTGTTTATGTACCCAACTCAATGAACTAATCCTACAGACTGATAATCTTGAAAATAATTTACACTCCAGTGACCTTCAGGATACAATATTAACATTATGAAAATTATTAAAAGTGTATAACGATTTCTAAGTCAGTCTGTCAATTGTAAATTACTGTTTCACACTTGCTTAAACTGTATTTTCAATATGTAATTTTAATCCTGTTTTGATTATAGTATAACATGTATATGTGCAGTCGCTAATAACCTTGTCGTAGATGCGACTTTAAATAATTTTTTTTTAAATAAACGTTTGTGTTTACAAACGAAAGACTCCCATTTAGCTTCACTGAGATGGCGCAGTCAGTAAGGCACTCTGGACTGCCACGGGCGCCCGCGCCAGCAGCCGACAGGAGGCGGTTTTGCCCAGCGACTTGCGTAAAAAAGCCCACAGGGCGGCGGCGGCGCAGGGCGTGAGGAGAAGCGGTGTGGTGCGAGGCGGGGCGGGGAGGGGCGGGGAGGGGCGGGGAGGGCTGCTACGCCGTCGTCGCTGCCGGGACAAAGGCAGCGCCCGCCCCACCCCACCCCGCCCCGCCCCGCCCCGCGCCACGCGTTTTTGCCAACAAAGGGCCTCGCGGATATTCAAACGCGCGCAGATTTACGGCCGCCGCAGATCGCTGCGCGAGGCCCCGCCGGCGGCGGCGGAGGCGGCGGGTGGCAACGGGGCCGTAGGACGTGACGCCGCGGTCAGAGAAATCGCTATGACGCTAGGGCTGCTGCAAGGGCGGGAAACGGCTTTGTGGGCGAGAACGTAGGTACCGATCTGGTCATCATGAGAGAGTAGGGCACATGACGAGATTGTCAGGGTGATGTGTACTAAGCTGATCGTTGAGAAAGGAGAGGAACGGGACGATTCTTTTGGAGGCAGCAGTGGATATTTGTGGAGGCAGCAGTGGATGTTGGGTGTGGAAGCAGGATCAGCTGGGTGGAGATGGCGCATTTCACCTCGAAATGTGGGCCTGACGACAGCCGCGAATTGCGCGGCTGGACCGAGGGGCAAGGGAGGGGGTGAGGGCAAGGGAGGGGGCGGGGGCAAGTGAGGGGGGGGGGCAAGGGAGGGGGCGGGGGCAAGGAGGGGGGGGGCAAGGGAGGGGGCGGGGGCAAGGGAGGGGGTGAGGGCAAGGGAGGGGGCGGGCCGCTGCCTTCGCCATCGCAGGTGCGTCGGCGATTCGTGACGGATGCCTCTCCGAAGAGCGAAGTTCTGTCAAAAGTGTCTCCGCCCAGCTGCACGCAGCTCCACTTAACCCGATAGCTGTATCTGAGAGTGCAATTGTATGGAAATTTGATGAGGTGAAATTGATATATGGTATTGTCGAAACGATGCATGCCAAGGTCGAATCATGCAGAAATTGGTATTCTGGTCTTCTGAGGTTCAAGATTCGAGGCTACGAATGAATGTTTAAAAAAAAGAATTTTTTTATGATATCATTTGCATAGAATTGGTGCATAAAATATATTTTTCAGTCTTAACGTTATGAAGATATTCAAATACGTTTTGCCTCATCTATTTGCATAATACTCTGATAATATCAAATATGCTTAGTTATCTTATTTTACTGAATTCGTGGATTGACTACTAATATTCCCGGATACATAAATCTTCTGCATTCTCCCTGCACAATTTCTACATTAGTCTTTCCAATGTGAGTACATTTCTTCTTCTGAATTACAAGAAACTGAATATGTGAAACATGCATATGTTGGCTGTAATTAGTAATCAAAATAAACTGTTTGTTAGGAATATTCGTAAGCTTTCAAATTTATGTAAACAGTCGTGAGTATTCAATTGTCCTTCTACAAAGTGTGATACTTACGTGAACTGAAACTAAATTGCTGTGCAAGTCCTTTTGACAGATAATTTAGAATAATTTAGAACATGTAAGACAGTGATGAATTATAGCTCTTAGTATATTAGTGTTCATTCATTTCTCCGCTCTTTCTCTCGAGAATTACTTGCGTGCTTTGCCTCCATGCAGAAATATGTGCAAGGAATAAAGGAAGTGTCGGGTAGTAATAATCTTAACGTGCACTACAAGTCAAGGGAAAACAGCACGAAAGTAAACATGCGCTCTCAAATTGTTGAGGCGGACGCGTCCTGCAGACTCGGAGTGATGGGTCGCGGGTTCGAAACACGCATCAGCCTAAGATTTTTTTTTTCCTTTTGAACAGGTGCATGGTGGGGTTCTCTCAACCATCATACATCACTTGTCAACTCTCTTCAGTCCACTGGTGGCGAATTGTCTTGGGGTACTGTGCTCAAATATGCCTTGCATTCAGGTGCATGTTATCAATCCCCTTCAGCCACGATGCTAGTTGTGTTGTAAAATTGCGGTACCTTCTCAATACTATTAAGTGTCGCTTTTAACAGATTTCCTACTTTAATTTCGTTCCCCTCATCCTGCTACCTCGTATCCTAGTAACTTTCGTTCCCCTTATCCTGGTAACTCGTATGTTTCGTGTGTGTGTGTGTGTGTGTGTGTGTGTGCGTGTGTGTGTGTGGGAGTGAGTGTGTCCGGATTCCCTTCGCTTAATCTGGAGCAAACTAATGAGCCAACGAGCTACCGTGGATGCGAGTATTTCGATTAGGTTCTTGAGTAGATACATCGGCATATACACGCGATACAAACACACCAAAATAATTTTATTTCGATGACAAGTTACAGGACGATAAGACACAAATCGTGGGGGCCACATGCCACGAATAGTATGTTAATTGTGAATAATCAGCTAAAAGGATCTAGGGCTATTAATAAAATTACGTAATGCAACGTGAAATTTTAAATAAAGGAAATATTTTTGTTTTGTTCAAGTTGCCTGATTACATCGCATTACAAGTAAAGAGTAGTGTGTCAATGAAACGACATAAATATATTTGTCGCAAATCAGAAAATTGTATATTCTCATGCTGTTAAACCGGCTTGGGCAGACACAGGCATCAACATACTGACAGTTGTGACGGCAACCACAGTTCGCTGTGACCGAGTGTTCAAATTCCTTGCATGTAGTGGTTGTTTACATTATTAATAGTAATGTAAAAATATAAGGTAAATCACCACGTATTTGATTTGACCAGCTAAATAATACTAATACGTTTTTCCACAATTGCCCATAAAAGCAAAGTTTCAGATATCTAAAAAGTGAATTTTGTCCTGTTTGACGTGAAACGTCTTTAAAATCGGTCCAGAGGGAGAGGTAGGTAAGTAAAACTGCATACAAAGAAAACATATACAATCGCTTATATCTTTCCAGCCGTATTTCCAAAGTCGTTTTGTAGATGAAAGAAGCCAGTCCACATGTGTCGCGAGCATACATGTTGGCGCTAGTCACATGACGCAGTGAAAGGTAATGTATCTCCCCTGGCGACCATCAAGGAGGCACAGCTGACAAAGCAATTGGGGATCTGCGCAGGAGGTCTCATTTGAAAGAACTCACTTTGCCATAATCAATCACACAATGAAACAAACATGCTCAACAGTAGTTATAATGTGCTTAAAAGTTAGTTCGTTTTACAAATAAATTTACACTCTTTTGACTGTTGCGCCTCATCATTGGATTTTTAGGATCCAGATATCGCATTAATAGAGTTGGTTAGGAAGATAGGAGTCAATATTGAATTACTCCCTTTCACTTGAAAGTCATTCATTTCGGTCTCTGGGAAAAATTACATGAAATGAAAATTTCTTACAATAAGGGAATAGCATCTTTGCAACCGTAGTGAATGCGAGCCTTACTATGGCAATGTTTTTCGAGGAAGGAAGCCTAGTCACTCTACGCAAAAGTCGCATAAGGACATGTGACCATGCTGTGATGCGCATGGCGATATAGGAGCTAGGTTTAGATTCACGCCAGCCGCAACAGTAGTAAGAGTGAAACTGCGAAACGAACTCGACCAATTCTAATGGCATGGGTGATCGAAACATCCTAATGTTCGAGTTCAAAGAGTGTGGATTTTTTTCATCGTCTGTCATTAGCTGAGTCGAATTCTACCACTGTACTACCTGGAAGATAATTCTAGCGACCGGCTATTCTGATCGGTAGTTTTTCTTCGTTTCTCCGGACAATACCAGACGAATGTCGGAGTAGTACTCTTCAAAACGAGCCATAGACCGCACGTCATCCTTCCTCATCGCTGTCCCTTCCTCTCTGCTGGACATACACTTAGACTTACATGCACTGCACTACGAAGACCAACACTAGAGAATGTCGCGAACTGGTCGGAGGATCGACTGGGATCGGTAGCTCAGTGCATCAACTGATGTCACTGCAGCGCCTCTGACCGAGAGGTCCTAGGTTACACTTCCCACGGCAGCAGGATTTTCTTTTCAGCTAGGTCGAAATCAGTCGCTCTCTGGAGGAGAATTCTAGCGGCAGGCTGCTCTGATCAGTAGTTTTCCGTGGTTTCTCCAATCAACACCAGGCGAATGCCGGAGCAGTACCCTATCAAACGAGACACGGACCACGCGCGATCTGTCCTTCCTCATCCATGACCTATCCTCTCTTCTTACACACACACTTAGATAGATAGATAGATAGATCGATAGATAGATAGATAGATAGATAGATAGATAGATAGATAGATAGATAGATAGATAGATAGATAGATTTATTAAAGTTCGTTTTGAGCTAATGCTCGGTGGCAAACATTATTACAACTAGATATACGATAATTACAAACTATTACGAATATTTACAAATATAATTACAATTAGAATTAGAGATTTATATCCTAGTTATAATTAATTTTGAGTTATCTGTATGTAGACTTATAGCTTTTCTAACACTTCACTCCACTTCACTTCACTTCACTTCACTTCATTTCACTGTATAAGAGACATGACCATATTATTAATAATACTAACGATTATAATAATGTAACTAATAATAATAATAATAATAATAATGATAATGATAAAAGTCCCAGTATTATTAATGATGACCTACATAGAATAAAGTATATTTTTGAATTTCACTACATTAGAAGGAAGAGTCTCTAGTGCTTTTGCAGGTAGTTTGTTCCAATCTACTATAGTACGATTCACAAAGGAGAACTTGCCTACATCAGTTCTTTGCTTTCTACAGTTCTTTGCTTTCTACAGTTCTTTGCTTTCTACAGTTCTTTGCTTTCTACATTTCTTTGCTTTCTACAGTTCTTTGCTTTCTACATGCACTTACACTAACATGCACCACATTACCACATATTCCGGGAGACCGGTCGGGAGCTTAGAGCTTGTCCCGGCTGGGGCGGTGCCCCGCTGGTGGGAGAGTCCTGGTGAGGAAACCCCACTAGCCGACGGTAGGTCGGTGCCGGATCTCGCCATCCAGCGGGGGAAGATCACCGCCATCTCCCGAAAAAAAACATGCACTACACTATCGGGACTAATGACCGAAGCAGTTGACGCGCCCGGAAACACGAAAAAATCAATCAATCAATCGATCTGACCCTCTCGATCCCCGGCGCTCAGAGAGAAAATGAGACTCTCCGTGATGTCTGGCAGAGATGCGAGATCGGAGAGAGGTGGTTCGAGTTTAGGAAAACTGCGGCTGCGCATGCGCAGAACGAGGCGCCGGGGATGAGCCAGAGGCATTATCTAGCGCCGGTCCCGGTCGGGAGGTTTCCTGTTGGGACCCTGCCCCACCAGCGCTAGAGCAAGGCACTTGGCGAGGACCACCGCCGAATCCCACGGTCCACTACGCTTACGGGACTAATAATTACTATAAAGATATAAATTAAAATATTAGGTATAATCTAGATTAATATATAATATAATACAATGTAATAATATAGATAATAAATACCGGGAGAGGTGGCTCAGGGCACAACTGATATCACTGTAGTGCTTTTGACTGGGAGAAGTGAGATTCGAGTCCCGGCACTGGCAAGATTTTTTACACTAGCCAGATCGCTGGGTCGAGTTCTGTCGCCGTCTGGAGGAGAATTCTTGCAGCCGGCTGCCCTCATCGTTGGTTTTTTGAGGCTTCTCCGATCAACAGCAGGCGAATGCCGGAGCAGTATCCTAACAAACGGGCCAGGGACCGCGCGCGAATTTTCCTACCTCTTTCTTGTCTTATCCTCTCCCCTCACTTATACACACGTACACTAACATGTAGTACACTATCACTTATGTTGGGAGACAGGTCGGGAGCGTAGAGCTTGCCCCGGCTGGGGTGGTGCCCCGCTGGTGGGAGATACCTGGTTGGAGGACCCCCCCCGCTAGTTGACGGTAGGTCAGCGCCGGATATTGCCATCCAGTGGGGGAAATCACCGCCACCTCCCGAGGAAAAAACATGCACTGCACTTACGGTACTAATGACCTCAGTAATTGAAGCACCCGGAATCACCAACAACCAAGAAAACATAGAGCTAATATATATTATAATCGTAACATTTGACGTTCCCAGAAATGCTAAATTCTCTATTCTAAATTACTACATACTACGTACTGTCGACAGTCGAATCTCCAGCAACAAAACGCGTGCTCGTATTGTTATACTTGACGTGGCGCCTGAGGGTATTATCTTGGCGATGGATGTGACATGGCTTTTTGCGTCTTTCTCGATCGTGTCGTTAGAGCCGTTTCATCTGCAGCACTCCTTGATAAAGTCGCGATCATGCGACATCTTGAAGCACAACCGAGAAAGACGCGAAAAGTCGTGCCGTATTCCATCTTGATAATACCGTCACGCGCCACGTTACGAAAACCTAAGTAAAGTCGTCTCCAGTTATAGTGAACTCAGATATAGTGATCCTTCGGTTATAGTGAACTACAGTCACTGGTTCCGTTTCACTTACATAAGAAAATTCGGTTTTAGCAACCCTGAACCTCGGCTACAGTGAACGTAGGAAGATGTGACGGTGTTCCAACAGTGCAAGAGGCATTAAAAGGTGTCAAGATTGCATTACGATACTTAGAGACAGAGTACAATGCAGAATGAAGTTTTCAGAGAGCACGAACTCTGACTGGAGAAAGATATAGAGAATGAATTTTTCTAATGAAAAATGTAAGAAGCAAGCAATTGAAAATAATTGATTTTTTAAGGTCAAATGAAGATATAGAAATTTTCAGTTGGTTCTGGTAATATATTTTGCTGTACCTGTACATTAATAAAATGAGTCCTTGTGGAGAAATTATATTTAATTATCTTAAGTGTTTATGTGAGTGTTCGTCTATATTATTATATTGTGCAATGGTCCCTTTAGTTCCAAAAGAAATTTCAAAAAGTTTATTTTTGAGTCAACCGATCAGAGCAGCCGGCCGCTAGAATTCTCCTCCAGACAGCGACTGAATTCGACCTAGCTGAAAGACTAGTGTCGAAAATCCTGCCGCCGTCAGGACTCAAATGTGAGACCTCTCGGTCAAAGTCGTTACAGTGACATCAGTTGATGCTCTGAGCTACCGCTCCAGGTTTCACTTTAGCCATGGTTCAGGTTCACTATAACCAAATGGGGTTATAGTGAATGGGGTACGAGTGAAAGGGGAAAAGTGACTGAAGTTCACTATAACCGAGGGTTCACTATATCCGAGTTCACTCTAACCGGAGTCAACTGTAATTGATTGTTTAAGGTCAAAAGAAGACACCGAATGTTTTAGTTGGTTCTTTTTATATATTTTGCTCCACCTCTATACTAATAAAGTCAATGATTGTGAAGAAATTTTACTTTATTTTGACGTAACGGCTGTAGTGAACCATAAACAACAGTTGGTTTCAGTTGGTTCTGTTAATATATTTTGCTGTACCTCTATATTAATAAAATCAATAATCGTGAAGAAATTTTACTTTAATTTTGACATCATCGGCTGTAGTGAACCATAAACAACAGTTGGTTTCAGTTGGTTCTGTTAATATATTTTGCTGTACCTCTATATTAACAAAAGCAATCATTGTGAAGAAAGTTTATTTAATTTTGACATCATCGGCTGTAGTGAACCATAAACGACAGTTGGTTTCAGTTGGTTCTGTTAATATATTTTGCTGTACCTCTATATTAATAAAATCAATAATCGTGAAGAAATTTTACTTCATTTTGACATCATCGGCTGTAGTGAACCATAAACACAGTTGGTTTCAGTTGGTTCTGTTAATATATTTTGCTGTACCTCTATATTAAAAAACAATATGTGAAGAAATTTACTTCATTTTGACATCATCGGCTGTAGTGAACCATAAACAACAGTTGGTTTCAGTTGGTTCTGTTAATATATTTTGCTGTACCTCTATATTAACAAAAGCAATCATTGTGAAGAAAGTTTATTTAATTTTGACATCATCGGCTGTAGTGAACCATAAACAACAGTTGGTTTCAGTTGGTTCTGTTAATATATTTTGCTGTACCTCTATATTAACAAAAGCAATCATTGTGAAGAAAGTTTATTTAATTTTGACATCATCGGCTGTAGTGAACCATAAACGACAGTTGGTTTCAGTTGGTTCTGTTAATATATTTTGCTGTACCTCTATATTAATAAAATCAATAATCGTGAAGAAATTTTACTTTATTTTGACATCATCGGCTGTAGTGAACCATAAACAACAGTTGGTTTCAGTTGGTTCTGTTAATATATTTTGCTGTACCTCTTTATTAACAAAAGCAATCATTGTGAAGAAAGTTTATTTAATTTTGACATCATCGGCTGTAGTGAACCATAAACAACAGTTGGTTTCAGTTGGTTCTGTTAATATATTTTGCTGTACCTCTATATTAATAAAATCAATCATTGTGAAGAAAGTTTATTTAATTTTGACATCATCGGCTGTAGTGAACCATAAACGACAGTTGGTTTCAGTTGGTTCTGTTAATATATTTTGCTGTACCTCTTTATTAATAAAACCAATCATTGTGAAGAAATTTTATTTCATAAACGACAGTTGGTTTCAGTTGGTTCTGTTAATATATTTTGCTGTACCTCTTTATTAATAAAACCAATCATTGTGAAGAAATTTTATTTTTTTGACATCATCGGCTGTAGTGAACCATAAACGACAGTTGGTTTCAGTTGGTTCTGTTTATATATATTGCCGTACCTGTATATTAATAAAATCAATCATTGTGAAGAAATTTTACTTTATTTTGACATCATCGGCTGTAGTGAACCATAAACGACAGTTGGTTTCAGTTGGTTCTGTTAATATATTTTGCTGTACCTCATTATTAATAAAATGAATCATTGTGAAGAAATTTTACTTCATTTTGACATCACAGGATCGGCTGTAGTGAACCATAAACGACAGTTGGTTTCAGTTGGTTCTGTTAATATATTTTGCTGTACCTCTTATTAATAAAACCAATCATTGTGAAGAAATTTTATTTTGTCTTGACATCATCGGCTGTAGTGAACCATAAACGACAGTTGGTTTCAGTTGGTTCTGTTTATATATTTTGCTGTACCTCATTATTAATAAAACCAATCATTGTGAAGAAATTTTATTTTGTCTTGACATCATCGGCTGTAGTGAACCATAAACGACAGTTGGTTTCAGTTGGTTCTGTTTATATATTTTGCTGTATATTAATAAAATGAATCATTGTGAAGAAATTTTACTTCATTTTGACATCACCGGCTGTAGCGAACCATAAACAACAGTTGGTTTCAGTTGGTTCTGTTAATATATTTTGCTGTACCTCATTATTAATAAAACCAATCATTGTGAAGAAATTTTATTTTGTCTTGACATCATCGGCTGTAGCGAACCATAAACAACAGTTGGTTTCAGTTGGTTCTGTTTATATATTTTGCTGTATATTAATAAAATGAATCATTGTGAAGAAATTTTACTTCTTTTGACATCACGGCTGTAGGAACCATAAACACAGTTGGTTTCAGTTGGTTCTGTTTATATATTTTGCTGTATATTAATAAAATGAATCATTGTGAAGAAATTTTACTTCATTTTGACATCACCGGCTGTAGCGAACCATAAAGTCTAAGGTCTCAGTCCGCCGTGGCGGGAGGGCAGGTGGCGGGCGACGCCCACGCGGCCGCAGGAAGCGCCGCGTTAGGGGCCCTAAAGCGCTCGAGGCCTCGCGGGCGTGAGAGCGCAGCCGCTCCGCCGCCGCCGCCGCCGCCCTCGATGCTATCAGGTTTTTCGCCGGCCGCCGAGCGACCTATCAAAACATTTGATGGATGCCCGACCGCCATGGCCGGCGCGCCGAAAGGATACCAGCCATTAAAGAATTCCTGTCGCAGAGCGCGCCATTTGCTCCGTTTGCCTGAAAAAGGGGGCAAAAATGGCGGCGGCGGCGGCGAGGTCGCGATAAGAAGCGCTCATGCGCGCGGAATATGGACAGTAATAGGCGCGGGCGCGCAGGCGCGCGGCGGCGGAGGACGCCAGGCGCAGCTCCCCGCCCGCCCACTCGCCTGCCGCACGTACCAAGGACCGGGAGCGGGAGATCAGTGCGGCAACTCATGTCACTGCAGCGCCTCTGACCGGGAGGTCCTAGCTTCCCACTCCCCACGGCGGCAGGATTTTCGACACTAGCTTTTCAGCTACGTCGAATGCAGTCGCTGTCTGGAGGAGAATTCTAGCGGCCAGCTGTTCTGATCGAGTGCTTTCCGTGGTTTCTCTAATCAACACCAGGGGAATGCCGGAGCAGTACCCTAACAAACGGGCCACGGACCGCTCGCGATATTTCCTTCCTCTTCCTTGTCCCATCCTATTCCCTTACACACACACTTACACTAACATGCACTACACTACCACATATTCCGGGAGACCGGTCGGGAGCTTAAAGCTCGTCCCGCTGGTGGGAGAGTCCTGGTTAGGGGGAACCCCGCTAGCCGGCGGTAGGTCGGCGCCGGATCTAGCTATCCAGCGGGGGAAAATCACCGCCATCACCCGATGAAAAAACATACACTACACTTACAGAACTAATGACGAAAGCTATTGACGCGCCCGGAATTATTAACCAACCAACCAACTCAATAGTTTCTGGTTGCATCTAGTAGGTGGTGAAATAAGCAGTAAATGTAGACAAGAATCTATAGAATTAACACGGTTTATGTACTTACATAAAATGTTCATCTTATGCAAAATAATAAAGTCATAAAAAAAGGAGATATCAAAAAACGTCACAGATAAAAAAAATATAAAAATCTACCGTGGCCGAGGACGGGGCAGCGGTTCAAAGAGCCTACTGCAATTCGCAAATACCCACCTTCATATTTTACCACGCAATGTTTAAACGATATCCTAAACTGAGCAAACATTTCAATTCATCTACGGACAAAGCGATGTTCATTTAGAATGACTATTCAACTCGTAAAATTAAAATCAATAGTGTTTAACTGTACATACAAATGCCGCAATCAGTGCGGTGTATCTCAGGAAGTTTATCACTTTTTCTATCGTATTTTTCTTACCACTTCTCCCAACTGGTCAATCATAAACTGTGACTCATCTATCTTAGGATGCTGTATGTCATCGATCGCTGTGGCGATGTTCGATAAACCGCGTATGTACTATGACATAACCTTTGATTTTAATGTATTTTTCAGTTATTTTCAATATTTGGCGCATTTTGAAATTCTGTTGGACATAATTGAATTCGTGGAATAGTCCTATTAGATGTCACTCGTGCTTTGGAAATTGTGAGATAAATCCCCTCGTCGCTTCACGAGTCGGGAATTTATCGACAATTTCCAAAGTACTTATGGTATTACGTATGAATAACTTAATGTAATTTATTTTGCTAGCAAGTCGTCACAGAATTACAAAAGAATACGCGGAATTTAAAAGTTCCTCAGCATATAATTGTTTTCTGAATCTCCGCCGCGCTGACCAGTCTAGTAATTCAACAGCTTACACTCCATCCATGAATAAAACACGACCCAATTTGTACATCAAACGAACACCAGAAATCCGGCATCGAACGCGCCATCAAAGCCCATATCCACATGGGCGACTTGGAAACGGGCACGTTCGATCTCGCAGATGCATCGCAATGCAGCGTCCGACGGCGCGCTCGCCCGCGGGAGCGCGTCGTTTGAGGGCGCGGGCGGGCGGCAGCGCCGGGCATTCTTCGCCGTACAAGGCCGCGGGGCCTTATCTCCGCGCGGCCTCGCGCGCGCCACTTCTTTCGCGAGCGTCGTTTGTTTTTTCGACGGGCGGCGGGGGCGGCGACGCACGTGTGCGGACACATGTCGCGGCGAAGGGCTCCGATTTATGCGCGTCCCGCCGCGGGCCGCGCCACCGCTCATAACAGGCTGCCGCTGCCCGCCGCTGGCATTGTGCGGGGACCGCTCATAATTTCCATTTAAGCGTCTAATAACATTATTTAGTGGCCGGGAGCCGCCGCCGGGAGCTGGTCGAGCCCGGGACGCGGCGGCGGAGGCGGAAGGCGGACATGAATTAAGTCAGCAGCGCCGAGGGGCCGCGGGTGGGGAGGAGGCGGCGGCGCCCCGCGGTGAGGCGGAGTGCTGGGCGGACGGGAACGCACATCTGGAGGAGGTCCAGTCCTCGACCGGGAGCGGTGACTCAGTGATGTCACTGCAGCGCCTCTCACCGGGAGATCCTCAGGAGTTCCGCAGGATTTTCTACACTAACTTTTCAGCTAGGTCCAATTCAGTTGCTGTCTGGAGGAGAATTTTAGAGGCCGGTTTCTCTGATCGGTAATTTTCCGTGGTTTCTCCGATCAACACCAGGCGAATGCCGGAGCAGTACCCTAACAAACGGGCCACGGACCGCGCGTTCTGTCCTTCCTCTTGCTTGTCCTATCCTCTCCCCTTACACACACACACTTACACTAACATGCACTACACTACCACATATACCGGGAGACCGGTCGGGAGCTTAGAGCTTGTCCGGGCTGGGGCAGCGCCCCGCTGGTGGGAGAGTTCTGGTTAGAGGGAAACCCCACTAGCCGACGGTGGCGCTGGATCTCGCCATCCAGCGGGGGAAGATGACCGCCATCTCCCGATGGAAAAACATGCACTTCACTTACGGGACTAATGACCGAAGCTGTGGACGCGCTCGGAATCACTAACAAAGCAACCAACCAATTGCCATCGTGTTACTTTCAAATACGGTGTCTGAGATATCCCCGAGTGACTTGCCCTAAATAACGATCGCCCAGATATGTAAGTCAACCGCCCGCGATCCCCAAAGCGAGCACGGTGCACCCAAAGCTGCACGCCCGAGGAGCTGGAACGACCTGCTAACGCGAGCGAGCGAGTAGGCTCCGTCGGTGAGCGGGGCGGGGCGGGGCGGGGCGGGGAGGGGCGAGGCGGGGCGGGGCGGGGCGGGGCGGGGAGGGTGGGGCGGGGCGAGGCGGGGCGGGGCGATGCCCGTCCGTATGACGCACGGCGCGCAACGCTTGACGAATGCGCGGCGGACGCTGCGTATGACGTGCGGTCTGCACGTGTCACTGTCACTCTGTCAGCCTCCCGGCGACGACGCACCCGAAACAGGTTTTCCAAACGCTGCCGCCTCGCCTCGCCGCGCCTCGCCTCGCCGCGCCTCGCCTCGCCTCGGCCGTGCGTGCGACGCGCTCGCAGGACTCATCTCCTTCCGAAAACGATCCTTTCACTCGTGTTGCCAGAAACCAATGATTTGTGGGTCGTTGATACACAAAAATCGAATGACTGCGAAAACCCAGTCTGTTCGTCTGCCAGTACGTATGACTGTCCGTCTGTCTGTCTGTCTGCCTGTCTGTCCGTCTGTCTGTCCGTCTGTCTGTCCGTCTGTCTGTCCGTCTGTCTGTCCGTCTGTCTGTCCGTCTGTCTGTCCGTCTGTCTGTCCGTCTGTCTGTCCGTCTGTCTGTCCGTCTGTCTGTCCGTCTGTCTGCCCGTCTGTCTGTCTGTTGTCTGTCCGTATGTCTGTCCGTATGACTGTCAGTCTGCTGTCCACCTGTCTGTACGTCTGTCCGTCTGTCTTGTGACAGTGCGCTCGCTCGGAGGTAATAACGTTGCACTTTCAAATTAATTCAAATTTGACGCTGTACTTTGAAATCTATCATTTACAACTATTCCTTAATGCTAATTAACAGCAAAGAGCATGCATTTCAAACTTCCGTCTTCGGACTTATAATATTTATTCTCTAAAAAGGGTGCCTTTGCTTCCAGAGTGAAAGAAAAAGACATTTTTGGTATACACCCAAATGTATAAATTACATGTTTTAAATCATTCCCAAATAAAAAGGATTACAAAATGAAGATAGTTGTGATTTTTTTTTCTCTCAATTGATAATTTGCGAACGGTATTATTTCATTTTAACGGATTATTTCTTTACCTTCATGAAAAACTGGGACTTCATGTAGCTAAATTTGAGACAATAACTGTCAAGTAACTTCTACCAAAAACTATGGTGGGTCAGATATCCAGTGACATACCGCCACTCCGGAGCAATTTGTTCAGCTCTTACTTTTAAATCTGGTGCAAATTTCTCTGGACGCAGTGCCCGCGAGCTCTAGGAAGCTTGTTACCTTGCCTCCGACCTTCACATGCCTGCCTTATACAAACATACACGCACATTTAAATTGCTACCACTTAGGTTGGGGTCCAGTCGGGAGATGGAGCTAGTCCAGGCTGGGGCAGATACTGTCTTGCTGGAGGAGACCGCCTTAGGCCGCAAATCAACATCACCATGGTGACGGAAGTAACGGCAGAAGTTGACACGTCCGGTAACAATATTCACCAAATCTTATATTCTATTCCCAGAGCACTGCCTATCAACCACAATCTATCCTCATGCACAATAATCAGGATAAATATACGTCTGATAAATCTGTCGTTGTTTTAGTTTTATTACTACACGAGTAATCACCTTCATAAATTGAAGGTCATCAATCGAAAACGGTCAGAAGATATTCAAGTCAGAAATGCAGGAATACAATGTAACTCAAATCCTAATCAGAGTTACAAGTACGGAACAGCATTCAAAATGTTAAAATGATTTCTACTCTGTAAGCGGAATTAGCGGGTCACATTAACGAGTTTTCTCCGAGTCATACGACATAATAGACACGATGATACAGATAACACCAACAGAAACAATTATAAAGTCTGACAATTCACTTTTTTTTTAGGTTTGCCTTGCTGTCATTAGACGAATTATACTAGTTATTTTTTTTTTATTTAGTATTTAGTGCTTAGTGCTAATTTCCATTATTTAATTACATGAACGAAATCTATTTTTCAGCTCTAGTTGGCGCAGTAGATGTGTAAAAACTATACGTTCAAAACAGATTTTTTACATGTAATGTTATTCTAATGTTAATATATTTCATATATATCATATAATATATCATATTATTTATACCTAAAAATGTTGCGAAAAAACGAACATATAGAGATAATAGTTGTCGTTTGATATTAAACTGATAAACTTTCACCGATGAGTGAAAATCTCACGCGAGGAAGGAGGACTATTACGATTCTTAAATTATAGTCGTCTCAAATTCATATGAAAATTCCAGCCACTCTCCAATATCACTTTCTTAGAGTCGTCATATTATATTTGAACTTAATTTTGAAGAAAGTTATATCTTCTACGAAGGTAATAAAATAATCGGAACCCTCAAAACTTCTAATACCACAATAAAATCAAATTTATTTTTTTAAATAAGATTTATTATTTTTACCCTTTCAAAAATATTTCATTTTGCCATTTCCCTATCTTGGGAAAATTCTTCGAAAACTTTTCAACCTTTGATAACTAATACAAATAGTGGCATCGAAAAAGTTATAGTCTACTCATCTTCAGGAAAGTCATTTTCAATTTATGAACTGACGTGAACAATAAATGCGAGAAGCAATATTACATCAGAATTATTAAATAAAACAGGCTTAATAATAATAATGATAATAATAATAATAATAATAATAACAACAACAACAACAACAACAACAACAACAGAATGCTACAGAATGGCACAGACTTTCTCGTAGTAATGTTTTCTAATTTCCTTGGTGTGGACTGGCTTTACGTTCTTGCCCCATCCTCTTGACAGCTGCCATTAATCGTCGCCCAAGGTATATTTTTTGACATTTTCTCAACTTTTCGGTTTTCTAATAGTAGAATCCAAATATTACTTCAAGAATATTAGGGAAGAGTAATAAGCTCGTATTAAATAGAAATTTTCATTGAAATATTTGAAGCCGTTTTCAAGAAGATGATGATTATGCATTACTGTACAAAAAGCGAAATTTGAATCTCTTTTTTCACAGAAGTGAATTGAGTTTTTGAAAAACTTCAACTGAAGTAATTTGAGATATTTTAACTCGCAAATGCAATAATGTTTACATATCGCTTATTATATATATATATATATATATATATATATATATATATAAATTGAAAAAATTTCAAATATTCTTCAATTTGAAAAAAAAAAACCTACGCTTGATGTAGGCCCTAGGTTTGTGCACATAGATCAGACAGACAGACGGACGGACGTTTTCACGTCAATTCATTTTTCGGTACCAAGGATTCACAAAACAGGGATTCTGGCTACACCACGTGTTAGAGAATTTTTTAAATTAATTTAGCAACTGGATGTATCCACTGTTTTGGTATCAGGGCCCGGCAATAAATTTTTTTGCCGAAAATCCACTATTTTTTTCGCGCAGCATTACATAATTTCCTCTATACTACGTATATTACTCCGTATATACGTACGATTATGAGAAAGTAATAGTAATGGTAGCTCAGTGCATCAACTGATGTCACTGCAGCGCCTCTGATCGGGAGGTCCTAGGTTACACTCCCCACGGCGGAAGGATTTTCGACACTAGCTTTTCAGCTAGTTCGAATTCAGTCGCTGTCTGGAGGAGAATTCTAGCGGCCGGCTGCTCTGATCGGTAGTTTTCCGTGGTTTCTCCGATCAACACCAGGTGAATGCCGGGGCAGTACCCTACCAAACGGGCCACGGATCGCGCGCGATCTGTCCTTCCTCTTCCTTGTCCTATCCTCTCCCCTTACACACACACACTTACTCTAACATTCACTACACTACCACATCTTCCGGGAGACCGGTCGGGAGCTTAGAGCTTGTCCCGGCTGGGGCGGTGTTCCGCTGGTGGGAGAGACCTGGTTAGGGGGAAACCCCTCTAGCCGACGGTAGGTCGGCGCCGGATCTCGCCATCCAGCGGGGGAAAATCACCGCCATCTCCCGAGAAAAAACATGCACTACACTAACGAGACTAATGACCAAAGAAGTTGACGCGCCCGGAAACACGAAAAAGTCAATCAATCAATTAATAGTAATGGTATTAGTAATGTAGAGCATAGTTAAGTGTAGCATATCTACGTACATAGAAGAAATAAAATAACAGCTATTAAAAGTGCTTGTTATAGTTATTTACGATATTAGAGTCGTAAAGCATCTGATTACAATTTGAAATTGGAAAATTACCAAACGAGGCCGATACAGATATTACGACACGAACATCGTACAACGTTTTATCCACTCACTAAACATTTGTTATGTTTAATGTGAAAGTTTGTTCTACGCCTTCAAATAATATTCCCACTTTTTTCTCCCATAAGTGGCGACACTGTTCTCAACAAGAAGAACAATTGAAACACACTTGGAATATGCTTTTCGATATGAGTGAATATAGTTCTGATTTGGAAATACTTAAAGCAGCGAATGCTGGTACAGAAACATTGTTACCCAGCAAATCATGAAAGAAATATGAGGGTGAGTATTATTTTTTTTAAAATTGGTGCGGAAAAAAGATGTTTATTCCATATCGGAAAAAGTTTTGATTGCTTAGTTTTCGGGTAAATCAATTTCTGTTCTATACAAGCTTGTAGCTTATGAGATTCATAGTGGTTAGGTATAGAAAATAAGATGTCGTTCGGTCTATCAGGTCGTTGAATGTGGTGAAGGTGAAGACGTAAATCGTTATCTGAGTCGTGATAAAGGTCTCATCCATCAAGCATACGGGTAAAAAACAAATTTCTACTATTAATGATTCACATCTGGTACAAGTAAAATACTAATGTAAGTAGATTTGCTGAACTCAAAAAGAAAGATTGCATTCGAATTTCCTTTCTTCCAAATATGTTTTCTGCAACAATGGTAATTGGACTTCATAAAAAGTTCTGTAAAAAATTATTACATTGTAATTCAAAAATTGACTTTCATAATAAAATTATTATTATTATATTATTATTACTACCAACTCTTTCCTACTATTGTAAAGTTCGTATTGTAACGTATTACTTACTATTTCGTACTCTTACCAGAAGGAAAGGTTTCGTCATTCGCTTTACCACCCATAGACCTTATTTCTGATACACGTAACACTTATTCAGCTAATGTAACATAAAAAACAAAATATGTTAATTTTTCTTTAGTAAGAATTGTACTAAGACATACTGCTTTGAGGTTTACAATAGCGATATAAAATTAACTTAATGCTAATATTTAAATTTTGTGTTTAATCAAAGATGATTAAACATTTCTTCCCCGCTTTACATTAGAATATCGAGATTTATTTCGGCAAATTCGTTGAAATTAATCTATTTCTTTCCATCGATCACATACCCATAACAACGAACAATAGAACAATACATTCATCGTACGTTCATAACTATCATGATACACTAAATTGAAATAATTAAATGTCTTCATAATGAGTGCAATGGTTAAAATATTGACGAAAATACTTTTTACGTTGCGATTCTGTATGTATGTAAGTGTGTTTGCATAATTGCTTTCTTATTAACAAGTGCAAGGAGTTTTCCCGCAAGTGTTACAAATAAAAACATATTTATTTGAAACTTGTGTAATGTAAAGAACTAATGTGTTACCTAAAACAAGCTTTTGTTTTGAAACATCGATAAAACACAAGTTTGATTTTATTTACCGCGACCCCATTAATTTTATTATGTCGTCTTCTCCTTGAACGTATCTTCATGTAAGGACAAAGCAACACTCTTGGCTTGCATATACATGGACTAGTGCAGGTAGCTATCCCAGAAACCTAGTTTCATTCAAGAAGTCTAGTTAGCATTCCAAAAGCGGAATAACGCCATCGCAGTGGAACAATTCTCAATGAACTGGTTTGAATTTCTGGTGTCTAGAAAACTCTTAGCTTTGCGGCGATGTCTCGCATTTAGTATTTTACATCATTGCTTTTAGAATGAAAATAAATGCAACTGATGGAAATCGTGTTTTAAATATACTGTAAGCAGACTTGACGAAAATTAATGCAATTCCCAACACCTAGTTCAGTTTTAGACCTAATCATGCAACAACTCATCAACTGCTGCGATGCTGTTTTAACGATAAAACGCACACAACAGCTCTCTTTTAGGCATCTCACAGGTTTTCGGCCGAATTTGACCCATTTTGATTGAGAAACTACGAGAAATTGGTTATCTTCAGAAGCTAATTCGACGCTTTCTTACAGACAAATAATTTCAAGTGAAAGTAAATGATGCTATGTCACCGCTTTACCCAATTTTCGCGGTCGTCTCATAAGGCTCGATTCTTTCACCAACACTGTTCTCACTTTTTACACCAGACTATCACACACCATACGAAACAAGTATAGCTCTTTATGCTGACGATATCGCTATCTTCACTTCACATACTGATATCAACTTAGCCTAGAATTACATATAATCCTTCATTTACAGTGATACGAACTGGACCAAAAAATAGAGAATTAAAATTATCTCCTTAAAATCACAATCCAAAATCTTCATAATCAGACGTCCTCCCTTTCCTACACAATTACGAGTAAATGACACCCATGTCCGCAGGCTTTCTCATTCTTCGCCAGCCAAATACCTAGGTACAACTGGACTGGACAAACCGAAATACTGGACAAACCGTTAACTTGGGCACCGAATATTCAATGAACAGCCCATATGACACCTGTAAATGTTTTAAACTATACCCGTTTATCAATAGAAATTCCACCCTTAGTATAGAAACTGCTCATTTATAAAATGATAATAAAACTCACAATGAGTTATGTTTGCCCAATATGGCGCAACGTAGCACCTACAATCCTATCCATTTTACAGACAATTCAAAACAAATATCTAATACAAATCTTGAAAGCCCCCTGTTTCATTTTAACTCACAAATCCATCGAGAGCTTCAAGTACCTCTCCTCTCAGAATTCACCTTACAAACCTCTCAAAAATATTACTCTCTCCTCCCAGCATGTCCAAACCCTCTAATATTCAATCTCGGTCAAAACGCTCATTACCCTTCACGCATTGAATCCAGATTCCCAAAGACCTCTTCTGCCCACCCTAATTCATAAAAAATAATTTTCCACAATCTCCCACAAACACACACCTCCACTTCTAAACAATATATGCAAACTCCCCTTAAGCCAGTTATACAAACATGAAATTTTACAAATAGTGAAGGGTTATACCGAGACCCGCGTTTGCGTCAGGATAGCCAAGTAAATTCATTGTATGTAACATTATACCCGTCAAAATTCCCGAAAGACGAAAGTAGAGCGGGGAGAAAGTAATGTTTAAAAAAAGATGAAAATCGTAAAACTTGAATTTCAAACAGAAGGGATTTTATAGCAACATATATACTACAGAAATATTTATCAGTTGTTCAATCTTTTCGATAAAGAGTGGTATCAGGAGTTCTATGATTTGCAACTATTCAAATTTTTGCCTATATTGATATTTGTAAAGAAGAAATTTTATCAAACAAAATTTGAAACCCACAGTACTATAAAGTTTCAAACTACATTATTTTTAATATTATATAAAATAGATTTTTACTGTATAAAAACATTGTTATCAGTATTGTGCATCAGAATACCAGATTCATTACTAATGATTAAATTTATTATTAATTACAGATTAAAATTAAATTACAAATTCAGATCTAATGAAAAAACAATTACAATTATTAAATAATTAAATATAAAACACATTTACAGTATGAATGTATATGGTAAATTACACTAAATTAACAGAAATATTTTTGTAAGTTCTATTAAAAAAGATGGTTGGGAAAATTTAGATAGTGTATTATATAGACTGATTTACATAATGTGAATTTGATTGATATTGTCATTGGAGTAAATATGCCCACTAACAATAAATATTTTAATGTTATTTTAACTTCTGAAAGTATATAAATCAACGCTCAAATCACTTATAATCAGTAAAAATATACTTCCCGTTAACGCCCACACAACACGTCTCCAAAGAGTGGGCGAAAAAGAAAATTTAATATTTCTATTCTTTTAGCAGATGAAAAAGAATTTTCAATTTTTTCTCATTGTATCACTGAAACTATTCGATAAGTGTTGAAGCCAAACTGGGCACCCATTCCCAGTCCCAAAACAACACTTTAAGAAAATAGTCTCAACAACATCTCTGTCTTTGACTGCCCGAATTGAACGAGAGTCATTCTCTTTGACAAAGAATAACACAGAGTGCTCCATCACCCAACAGAGTAATTACTGAGTTCTGCAATACAAATGGCGTACCTCAGCGTGTTTTGGCAGCACGGAGAACTTTGCTTCCAATGAAACTGCTTATGCTATTTGTGGAACTATGCATTGTAGTATGTGTTAGGATGAGCCAAGTGCGAATGTCAAAGACATGGCAACAACAAAGAGACCTCACATTCCGCATTCTACACCCTGCGGCGCTGGCCTCACGCCACTCGCTTCCGCAGATGCCTTCCTGAGCGCCGCCTCCTTACCATTTAACAGGCACCCGCAGGGCGACGCGCGTCTTCTGGGAAAGTCATTTCCTCACACGAAAACGATGCATGGTTCGCTTTTCTTATTACTATATTCATTGTTCGAATGACGAGTACGTGGTTCAGTAGTTATTACTTTTTCACATGTATTTGGAATGACTTACAGCTAACTAATCTAAAACTAATTCTATTCTAACTATAATATTGGTTTAGGATACTCATTGAGCACCTAGGCTTTATCAGTTTTTATATGAGTCTGAAATCACATAGCCATCAACTAAATACCAATTTACGAGTTGTGTTTTCTTATAACTATATTGTTCGAATGACGAGTACATGGTTCAGTAGTTATTACTTTTTACATGATTTGGAATGACTTATAGCTAACTAATCTAAAACTAATTCTATTCTAACTATAACATTCGTTTAGGATACTCATTGAGCACCTAGGCTTTATCAGTTGTTAAATGAGTCTGAAATCACATAGCCATCAACCAAATACCAATTTACGAGTTTTGTTTTCTTATAACTATATTTATTGTTCGAATGACGAGTTCATTGTTCAGTAGTTATTACTTTTTCACATGCATTTGGAATTACTTACCGCTATAATCTAAAACTAATTCTATTCTAACTATAAAATTGGTTTAGAATACTCATTGAGCACCTAGGCTTTATCAGTTGTTAAATGAGTCTGAAATCACATAGCCATCAACCAAATACCAATTTACGAGTTTTGTTTTCTTATAACTATATTTATTGTTCGAATGACGAGTATATGGTTCAGTAGTTATTACTTTTTATATTACTTGGAATAACTTAGAGCTAATCTAATCTAAAACATATTCTAATCTAACTATAACATTTGTTTAGGATACTCATTGAGCACCTATGCTTAGTTTACATCAGAAAATATTTGTAGAAAGGCGTGTGGCGGATGTCTACTTCGAATTCGGATTGGGAAATCGTTGAGTGCGGCTAGGTTGTAGTAGGCTATGCGATTTATCGAGGACATAATGGAGTAAAAAATTGTTGGAGAGATGAGCGATGTGATGGTTGATAGATGGTAATTGTAGTCCTCTGTGAAGTTGATCATTAAAAATCAACCATGTGGCGTGAGTGGCTAATTTTAAGTATTTGTTTTGCATGATTTGCACTTGATTGTTTGTCGGTGAGACGTTCGTCCAAATGTTGGTACGCATACAGCATTAGAGATCTGATATAGGGTTACGACATTTTTTTAGGGGACACAGATTTTGTGATTTAGTAGTGCTTTTAGCACGATGCATGGTGTGGATCAGGAAATTCCTACACCATTGTTAACACTGTGTGAAAATACCCTTACCTAACCTAACCATTCCAAATAATTTTTCAATTAGTGGATTACAGGTTTCTGATACACTGTATCTTCTCTGTACGTGAGAACGAATGAATATTTTCTTGTATTTTCACTGAGAAAGGAACCAATCAGTTGTGATATGAGTCTGAAATCACATAGCCATCAACCAAATACCAAATTTCGACTTTCTTACACACCTTGACACGGTTTATGGCGAGTAATCAATACCGAATACAAAACCAGATTTCACGAATACTTGCAATGACACAATATACATCATTCTCTAAAATCTCCCATTAAACACCATAGCTTTCATAAACAAAGTATACACCTTAATTTTCAGAGTACGCTACTACCCTTTAAACTGGAAGTTCTCTAATATTATTCCAACCTAAAACCAACAAAAATCGCAAGCATCCGGAAAGCTACAGACTGATCGGTCTCCTACACCCATTAGCTAAATTGCTAGATAAAATTACCCTTAAAAGATTAAAACACTACACAAATAACACCAAAGATATTTCCCCACCATCAATTTGAATTAATCAACACCAATTCAAACTCCCACCGATTACTAAGTGTCAATGAATTCATCCCGGAAGCTTTTCAGAAAAAAAAAAACATTATACAATCGTCACGTGTATAGATCTAAGCCAGGCCTTCGACACAGTTTGGTACATTCGTCTTATACACAAATTAAAATCAGTAAGAACCCGGTATATTTTCTCAACACAATGACTAGTTTCCTACGAGACAGAACTTTTTCAGTTACCATTGACAATCACACATCAAACCCCGGAAATATACATAAGATCTCCCCAAGGATTTCCAGTGTCACCAATACTCTTCAATCCCTTCGTTGTATCCAACACCAACATCGGCTAATTCGCTGACGATACCATTACAAATACTGGTCCAGTTATTCATGCAACATCATACGAAACAAGATACAAAGGTTTGTAGACACAATAGATCTATGGGCCATAAAGAAAGAACTCAGAGTCAAAGCCCAAACATCGAATGCAAAAATGTTTACCTTCAGAAAAGTGTTTATCTCTCTCCCTCCAAATCACTAACTCACTAATTCCTTGGACTACATCCAATTAAAACATCAAATACCTAGCACTAAATCTTGATACGAAGCTACAATGGAAAGACCATATAAATGCAAAAGCTCATCAAGTAAAAATTAAGATCCCCAACTAAAAGCACCCATTAACTTACAAAACTAAACTAACTCAACTAAAACACTTACCAAAATCTCTCTAAACAATGCAATAGCCATATTCAAACTTCCAAAAATTCCTCGAGAACAAACTTAAACAAACTCCAAATCACTCAAAATAAATACCTCAGAACAATTACACAGGCCCCGTGGTTCGTTTCAAATTTACAGTTGCACAAATAATTAAATATACCGTACATAATTCCGTTCATTACCAAGATCTTCAGCAAATTCTACTTGTATATCAACCAAATACGTTCACCTATGCAATTTCAATCTCGCGCAAAACCCCAATTCTCGCACAAAAATTAAAAATACGTTCCCTATTCTAGCTTTTTTAAACATACAGAACGATTGGAGAATAAGGTGCTTTATGAGCACCCTAAACCTTCAGTAGTTAGATTTAGAATTAACTTATTTTATAAGGTTAATATTTAAATCGCTACGAACTACATATGTGAAAGTACTGTAGTATTTATCTACGTATCTTTCAATGCCAATGAAAATAAAATGAAATTAAAATGAATAACACAGTATAATCAAAGTAGAACAGAGATTTGCATATCAAATATTTTGTTCTAAAACAGCAGCTCCCAGCAGCATGTGTAATTTTTTAAAGGCCTCTTTCTTGGAGTCTTGACATCGGCTGAACCGAAAGCAGTGCTGCACTGACGAGATTTCAGTTGAATAGGCTGAATAACACAATCATATTCGCAATTTTAGGCAAAATCGAAACGTTCATTCTTCTTGTATTTCCGCGAGTTTCTGAGAATATAACGAAACCATAGACAGCTTCCACACGGCCGAAGGCTGGATTGTTCTCATGTAATAAAATCTATTTTGAAGGATAAATAAGGAATAAATTTGGGCTCTTATCCATGATGTCCTTCGCCAAGGAATAATACTTTCTGCCGCAACAACATGGAAGCGATAATTTGAATAACTATATTTCCCACTGAATTGTAGAAGACGTGCACAGATAACGAAGTAACATTTATGTCCAGAAGCAAAACAAGGGGCAATCTTAGCATTTGTTCAATGGATCAGGGAAACTGGACGAAACACCTGATCGAGATGAGGGTCATTGACCCAGAAGCTGTAGTACAATACTTGTTACAGGTTGTTTATACATATTTATACAGTCCAAATGGTAAATAATGCATTAAGTATCATTGATAAAATTAATGTTACTTTTCTTGTGATGCTCAGTATAGTCTCTAATTGTATAGAAATAGTTTTATAGATATAGATTTAAACTTTTCTATGGAATTTAATCGTTTAATGTCATCTGGCAAAGTGTTGTAAAATAATGTACATGTATTGTATGTGAAATTTTTGTAATGAGCTGTTGATACTGTCACCTGATGAATATGATTTCTACGTCGAGTGTTATAGTAATAGACTTAGGCATTTTCTGAAAATATATTCCCGCCCTTAAGCAAGTCATTTTCGACAAAAAACACTGATTCGTAAATCAACAGACAAGGTAATGGTAAAATTCCTAGATTAATGAAAAGAGGCTTTCAAAACTTTCAGACTCGGTTTCAAAATAAACGTAATACTATCGCACAAAAGTAAATTCAATGTAATGTTTATACAAAAAAGAAATTTTACAGAAGGGTACATAGCATTCCACTTCCTAATTTCAATTATTTCTCGTGAAGCACTGAATTTCGGTCGGACGAAGACATCACAAAAGGCAGCGTAGAAGCCATTTACAAGTTAGGTAAGTGCAAACGAACGAATGGGGGAATGAGAGTCTAATTGGCTCAATAACCCAACGACCACAGAATCTTCAGTTATGCTGCCAGCACTAGCTCTCGCAACGAATGTTGTACCCAAAGATTGTGGGTTCAAACTCCATCGAAGTCGTGGATTTTTATGGGCGAAAAATCCTTCGTACGCTTTCCTTAGGAGGGGAAGTAAAGCCATATGCTCCATGTAGTAGCTTTAGTGCATGTGAAAGATCCTCAAGCCTGAAAGAAGCCTCTGAGATAATTTAAAATCGCCTGCTTCGTCGCCCAGCTTAATACCTTCTTTCTCCGCTAGAAGGTGAAAGAAGCGTAGCGACATTTTCCTGGTCAGGCGGTATAGCGAGCCTGATGGCCCGAGTCTCGCCACGTAAAATAATGCATTAACTAACTAACTAACTGACTAACAAACTAACTAACGGTCCTTTTTATAAAAATTGCTCTATATCTGTAGATACTGTGCTTATGATGGCCAAGCCACCGGTAGCGGTAGCTCAGTGCATCAACTGATGTCACTGCAGCGCCTCTAACCGGGAGGTCCTAGGTTCGAGTCCTGACGGCGGCAGGATTTTCGACACTAGCTTTTCAGCTAGGTCGAATTCAGCTGGAGGAGAATTTTAGCGGCCGGCTGCTCTGATCGGTAGTTTTCCGTGGTTTCTACGATCAACACCAGGCGAATGCCGGAGCAGTACCCTACGAAACGGGCCACGGACCGCGCGCGATCTGTCCTTCCTCTTCCTTGTCCTATCCTTTCACCTTACACACACACTTACACTAATATGCACTACACTACCACATATTCCAGGAGACCGGTCGGAAGTTTAGAGCTTGTCCAGGCTGGGACGGTGCCTCGCTGTTGGGAGAGTCCTGATTAGGGGGAAACCCCACGAGCCGACGGTAGGTCAGCGCCAGATCTCGCCATCCAGCGGGGGAAGATCACCGCCATCTCCCGAGAAAAAACATGCAGTACACCAACGGGACTAATGACCAAAGCAGTTGACGCGCCCGGAAACACGACAAAACCAAACCAAGCCGGCAACTTAGAAATATCTGAGAAGAAACCGCCTCTCGAGCGGCCGCGAGAGCGTGTGCAGCGACAGCAGCGCTCCTGAAAAAGTGGCGCGAGGCGCGCGAGTCATGCGACAGTTGCGGTGACCCGACAGTTGCGCTGGCAGCGGGGGCGATGCTGGCGGAGCACCGCCAGTTTTTCATCAGCCACCACGTGTCTCTACTCTCGATGGTCGGGTCTAAGAGGGATGGTGAGGTGTAGAAGTGATGGTATTTGCGATGGTGGTGGTGGTGATGGCAGTCATGTCAATCACTCTGAGGGAAAACGACGGTGACGCGGTCAATAGGTGGTTATGTGGTCGTTGGTTGTAAGAGCGGAAAGTCAGATTGTTCATCTATGGCAAGAAACTGCGACTGGTGGAATAGGTGCAGCGATTGAGAGTTTTGAAGTAAAAGAAGGAAAAATGCAAGTGGTTGAGACCAGAGGCAGGTCGAAGGGGCGTGAAATGACGCTATGAGGTGTCTATCTCACCACGAGAACACTATTTTTAAGGCAATTGAAATTTTTGGAAGTAACAGTTCTCTTTAAAGTGCCCAATCCACTCATGATATTAACACCATTAGAGTTTAACAAAATATCTCTGGGCTTATAATCAGGGCTGTGTATTTACAAAATATCTTTTTTCTGTCCAATTTTTCTTTTTTCCTGTCTTCTAGCCAATTATAAGCTGAGATACATAAGTAACATTGAAATTTGAAATTCTGTAGAACATAATTTTATTCGCACAATTCTGTAGGATATAAGTCCATTCTGTATGGCCTAATTCCATTAAATACCACTCTTGGAAATTTCCGGATAAATTCCCTCGTCACTTCACATCTCAGAAATTTCCAGTTCGTGTTTGGTAATATGTGTAAATGTGTGATATAGACATTTGGATGAGAATGAACATTCTCATTCTCTTGAGTTCCTGAACAGCTCTTAATTTACGTTTCTCTAATGAAGAGGTATGTTCCGTTCAAAATAAGTACATCTTTCGATTCTTGAAAAACGTCTTTGCATCTTTTTTAAAAGCGTCACAGATCTCAATGCGCGTGAAGTCTACTTTTGAAATCTGTTGCTCATTGTTCGTCAATATCTGAATCACATACTTGGGAGATTTTTTAATGAGAGAATCAGGTTTAAATATGTTTCGGAGAGCAAGAGATTAACGTGTTCAATTTGGTAGGTTTTGATATTATTGAGTTGTTCGTATTTAGTGGGCTACTCTACAAATGAGGCATAAAATGAACATGGAGAGTTCAATGTTCCACTTTACAAAAAGGATAATGGGACGTTAATATGGTTGTGAGAAGTAGACTAGTAATTCCAATAATACTTGTTGACTAATTTTGATTCATAAACAATCAATGTTCCGCTTCCACTGTAAACAATGACAATGAGAGAAATCTCCCTATATGAACCTCTTGTTCATTGTACATCATAAAGTAACGTGTGACACTTGTTTCCGAACCATTCATGATGTTAATCACGTATATTTTTAAGTCTGTTACATAAATACTAGTTCTTCTGAGCCTATCCGAGAAAGGGCAAAAGTTGTATTATGGAAGTCTTGCAGAACCCGAGAAAATCCGCGGAATTGAAAATCATGTTTTTTTTTTAATTTGTTGAGTCTACAAATTGACGCAACGCGTCTCCAGGCCCCTTAAGGGGCGTTGAGCGCTTTGCGCTGGGGAGTAGTCCTCCATTAACTTTTTCTTATGTCATGTCACGTCACGTCGCAGACAGTTTTCAAGAGGACCGCCAGGTAGCATCTCCGCGTAGGCGCCTCCTGCTACGCGCTCCTGCGTCACTACCCAGCGGCCAGAATTAGGAAGGAATAAGGATAGGGTAGGGTTTAGGACACTTCATAGGGGTTGGACTAGCCCTTGTGAAGCAGCCAAACTCGTTTTGTTGGAACAAATTTCACACGAGATTCGACGGGAATCGAACCCTGACCTCAGTGGTGAAGGCTAGCGACTTCGCTATGTGCCACGAGCGAGCCCAGCCGTTTTAAAAGTGAAAATTGTGCTTCAAGTTTCTACTCATTTCTAACATATTACAGAAAGATGAAATGTAAGTACCAAAAAGGAAAAAATTCTTCAAAAATAAGACGTCCGAAAGATCGCATTAGGTAGAATTCTGCTTAAAAACATAACTTGGACCCCAGGTCTCTCCTAGCAAATCAATTTCATATGAAATTAGTAGCAGGTTCCGATCATGTTTCCTCGCATGTCCTTCAATGGTTCATCTGGAATTCAAACTGGAAATTCCGATATTTGTTTTAAGGGCTTTTATAAGAAAGTTCTTTTTCTGGACCTTATAGTGGATAGCGCAGTGGCTCCCCTGGTGAATGAAGCAACAAATTATGAATGTCAGAATACCCAGAAAAGTGGACGACCAACCATGTGATAGAAATTGGCATGGCATTGGCATGGAAAGAGTTAATTTTAGGGCATATTTGCTCTCGTGCTTAAAGTCATCCGATTCGCATATTTTCAGTACGAACCCCATGTGGTCTACAACACCACATGAACCACGCTTTGTCAGGAGAACAAGTCCCCGGGGTGGGCATCTATGCCTCTTGGGCTTTTATTCGTACCCCCCGCCGATGCGTTAACGCCGACAGGCTGATGGCCGGATCCAGCCGGTACCCAGTTTACCGTCACGGTAACCTCCCCAAACAATGCCTGGTTAGAGGCCCCCCCGGTAGCTCAGAGCTCCTCGCTATCCAGGCTAGTATCGGAGTCTCGACAAAGCGCCACTCACATGCGCCGGGAACAAGTTCCCTCTCTTTGCCCAGAGCAGCGGGCCACTGCCACGACGAATCCGAGAGCCCAGGAGCACCCGAACCACGGTCCGGGCGGCTCGGAGCCCCTATCTCGTCTCTCCACGGCCTACACCTTTAGGATATCGACATGAGCTGGACTTCTATGTGTGAGATGCAGAGTTCTTCGAAAAGCATCATTCGCCCAATCCTACCCAAAGATCGACGAACCATAGGAACAACTGGTGGTTAGCCGGGCGTACTCGACTACCAGAAGCTGAGCATCGCCTTCTCACTGTCTGCGCCTTCAGGCTAACGACGTGAGCAACGCCGTGAGACTCAGGGCCCAGGTGGTCGTCTACACCACCAGAAAGCACGACAGTCTACGCCATCGTGAATCCCCCTACGGGAGCTCAAATGTTCAGATAAAACTGAATACAACAAAGAAACCAAAATACAGTAAAACCTGTCTAAGGCGGAAGCTGGATAAGGCGAAAACCTGCCTTCGCCGGAAAAATCTCAAAACGGACTATTTTACAATTCAAAGAACACTTGATTAACCGGAAAACTGCCTAACGATGTACCCAATGTGAAGGCATTTTTAGTAGACAGTATTGAAAATTCTGCATAAGACGGGAAACATTGTTTTAAAATTAAATATTGACTTTTAAATGTGAAGAGATTGTACTACAAGACACTCAGAGCTGTGCTCGCCCATTCCTCAGATACCCTTCTTTGAACATCGAATTCCCCACATTGCTCGTGCGAAAGCCAATGCTTATGTGTAATAGCACTGACCTTCACAATCCCATGTGAAGGAAGGGGTGGACGCAAAGAGCGATCCTGCCACAGCTCTTGTGATACATGATTTGGGTTCTAAACAAGTTCATTATGATGAATTTCAGGTGTTGTGTTAATCAAGTTTTATGAGGTCAGGCGGCAAATTGAAAACTTCAACTCTTGCTGAGAAAAATAGAGTGAGGAACACGAAAAAAAACACTTCTGGAAAGGTTTTGATAAATAAATTTAAAGGTAGGAAAACTCAAGATTATGAGACCTTAGAAACAAAGAAAATTAAAAATAAGTGCTTAGAATAAACTTTTTAGGGGATATTGGCATAATATTCACGAGTATGCAAAAGCCAAAGCCTGCCAGCTTCGCTCCGGTCTTGCGGCCATGGGTTAAGAGACGTGTGGTTAGCTCATAAACATACCTATGCCTTATTCTGGTCTTCTCAACCTGAGAAGTGAGCTTTCTCATCGTAATGCTACTGCAAGGAACTCCCATACTGTAATCTGCCCCGACCGGGAATCGAACACGAGATTGCGTCATGGACCGTGAACACCGGTGCCAGTGAGATTACCCAAGGGGCATGATATTCACGAGCACTTAGGCAAATAGCAGAAGTCTAAATCATCGGATGAATTCATCTGTTCCTACTAATACTGAAGAAAATAATATTTCTTTTACTTTTTATGGAGTTCTCAGTTTCATTAGACTTCGTGTTGCGTTTCTGTAAGTCATTTTCTTTCTCTCTCCCGGGAAGTCTTCGTTTCTTTGAAATGTAGTTTTTAGGTGAGATAAACTCTTCATGCAACCAAACAACATACATGAAACATACATCTTTGAACGATTGCATTTTCTGAATGGACAGTTTTATTGCAAACCTGAATAAACCGGAAACCTATTCAAGACGGAAGAAACTGATATTTCTTTTCAGTGAGTTGATGTGATGTATCCTAGATCTGCAATTTTGTGGGACTCAAGTTGTTGTGCACTGTTTTGAGGCACTTTGTTATCCTTCTTAAACATAATGTAAGGGTATTTTCACTCTCGTTGTCGGCTTCATGTCACTTCTGCTTTGAAATTACTCACAGTCATTATCACTAGCATTCCATTACCTGCTATCGTCGATAGTTCCTCGACTCGTATTCCATCATGAGCCACAAAACACTAATTCCTCACTCATCTCAAAATGAGAGCAGAGTTACCAATTCTTTGTAACTAAATCTTGTGTATAGCAATTCAGTAGTGCAACCTTCCGTGCAAGTAATATTAATATTGTATGAGTCCAGTAATACTTACATAAAATATAAATTGAACGTGAGTTGAAATATTGAACTCCCTGAACCCTTTTCCCACACTCTAATCAGGTTCACCCCGCCTCCACGAAAAATATGTTCTTATGTTCTAATTTTTCAATAATACTAGGGCTGTTGAACAAGTATTGTAAAAATAGAACAAATAATTTAATTTTTATTTTCATTTTTGTTTTAGGAAAAGACTCACTTTAATTTTCAACAGTCTCCTAGGTCTAAGCTTTAGGCCCATCGTTTCTCCAGTATTTTCATCCCATTGGAGAAATAGGTTTCTTTCAAACTCTGCGAAACACACAGTTAGCAGTAATCACTTTCTAATTTGATGAATATTTCTGCCCACCAAGTCAAATTTTGTAAGTTGGGTTTTAGAAAGAAGTTACTCGGGGCTAAATCTGATGAGTATTCTAAATGAGGAACCAATTCAAATCCCAACTGATGCACTTTTGCTATTGTGAATGCTACTGTGTGCGCTGTCTTGATGGAAAAGCAATATTTTGTGCGCCAATCTTGGCCGTTTTTCAATCAATTCCTGTTTTAAACGTTCCAGTGGTGCAGTGTAATAGGATCCAGTTGTGGTTCTATTTTTTTTAAATAATCTATAAGGATTATACTCTGAAAATAAAAAAAACAGTGGCCGCCGGCATTCCTGCCGACAAACCTGTCTTCGCCTTCCTCGATGCACTCTCACCATTCTTTGCCTACTGCTTTGAATCTTTTTTGGTTGCAGGAGTGTACTGACGAATCCAGGCTTCATCCTCGATCACGAATCTGCGCAAAAATTCCTGCTGATTTCTCTTCAACATTGCCAGATTCCTCTTCGAAATGTTCTTGCGAGTCAGTTTTTGGTCCAAGTGAGCAATCGTGATATCCATTTGGCGCAGCAAGAATTGAAAATATTTTGTAACTCCTAGAATATCGTGTCGAATTTTAAAATTTTGGAAACGTTATTCTTTGCGGTCACTCTCACTTGTGGTTTCAATTTGATGTGGCTAAGGCCTGAATACTATATATCCATCAATACTAAAAAATTAGTTCAAAGACTTCGATACCACAAAAAAAGTGTGTATTAATAGATACGCATTTTTTCAGGCTCTTATCGGCAAAGGTGGTCCGGGACATGTCACTACAATGCACGTGGCTGGCAGGGTCTAGGATTTGATTCCCGATGGTGAGAGGATTTTCCACACCAACTAGATAGCCAGGTCGCATTCAGCCGCTGTCTGGAGGGGAATTCTAGCGACCGCTGCTCACACTGCTCTGTTCGGCAATTTTCCGTGGTTTTGCTGATCATCACCAGGCTAATGTCGGAGCAGGACCCTAACAAACAGATCATGGACCGCGCGTGATCTATCTTCCCCTTCCTCGTCCTATCTTCACCCCTTATTTACACACACACACACACACTCAAATGCACTACACGACCACACTTATCGAGACACCTGTCGGGAGCTTAGCGCTTGTTCCGGCTTGGACGGTTCCTCGCTGGTGGGAGATACCTGACTGAGAAAAATACGCTGGCCACAGCAGAATATTCATAACTACGTCACACACTCTGGAGATGGCAGAGTTATGAGGTTGGGCGTTTTCTTCAAAAAGGGGGTTGATGTGAGAGTTCGCGAACGGCGTGACAACGACCTCCTGAACGTGCCGTGCGACGGTAACGGCCATGGAAGATCACAATTGGATATCACGCCCCTAGTGACATTACCTACCAGTGGCATCACTGCGCCATGAAACAGGGACCTGGTGATCACCGCCACCACGATGGGACTCGTTTCTGAATACAACCCACTGCCAGTCTGCTTAGCCCCGTACGCGTCGTTCCTATCTCTTAGTGGACCTGTGGCGACGCTTCTGATGTGTGAGTGGCATGCATAGTAAACTAGAATGTTGTTGGCTGTCCGGGAGACACTGCGTCCAAGGCACAGGTGTTGACGTTTCGGCCGCCATTCTGCGACCTTCCGCGACCTAGCACTACGCCCTAAGGAAGGTCGCCGAATGGCGGCCGAAACGCAACACCTGTGCCTGGACGCGACCAAGAACATTCAGACTCCGACCGCGGAAGCCTACGCTCTCACATAGTAAATTATGTGGCATAGCAGGCTGCTCAGTCCGCTGGAAAGCTCGTAACATTGCCTCTGGATCTGTTCGCGTGGAGCGGGCCATCCGTTGTTCATCCCACCTCGTGCTGTGTGGAAGACGCCCAGCCGCATTTGGTATGCAAGTACTCGTATGCGTGCCTTCTTCTATTCATTGCTGCCAACAGCGCGCCATGGTGGTGTCCCCACGACACGTGTGAAGCGCAAAACGGCGACTTGACCGTGCAGCTTCCCTCAGCCCCACGACGCCCCACAACGCGACGCTTCTCGAACCTGTAACTGGACAGCTGGCTTCGCAACGCTGCGCGCAGACCTGGCGCACCTGCAGGCGATGCTCTGCAGACGCTGACCGGGATTGTCTGATGTCGTTGCAGTGCCTCCGACCGGGAGGTCCTAGGTTCGAATCCCGACAGTGGCAGAACTTTCGACACTAGCTTGACAACTAGGTCGGATTCAGTCGCTATCTGGAGAAACTTCTAGCGACCGGCTGCTGTGATCGGTAGTTTTCCGTGGTTTCTCCGATCAACACCAGGCGAATGCCGGAGCAGTACCCTCATAAACGGGCTACGGATCGCGCGCGATCTGTCCTTCCTCTTTCTTGTCCTATCCTCTCCCCTTACACACACACACACACACACACACACACTTATACTTACATTCACTACACTACCATATATTCCGGGAGACCGGTCGGGAGCTTAGAACTTGTCCCGGCTGGGGCGGTGCCCCGCTGATGGCAGAGTCCTGGTTAGGAGGAAATCCCGCTAGCCGGCGGTAGGTCGGCGCCGGATCTCGCCATCCAGCGGGGGATGATCACCGCCATCTCCCGATGAAGAATGTGCACTAAACTTACGGAACTAATAACCTCAGTAGTTGACGTGCACGGAATCACTAACAACCATAAATAGCGTAAAGGACATGAAAAATTTAATATTTACTACAATTGCTTGTTTTTTAAGATTAATGGAAACCCAAAATTTACTTAATACTTGTATTACTTCAAATCAACATCATGTTTAATATATATAGTAAATATGCAAATAATTTCAAAGAACTCTGCATTACTCACTGCGTAGAATAAATGTGAAACTACATTGTGAGTTAGAATATCTAATATTCGAATAAATCATCAATATCAAAAAAAGTAGCGTAAAATTGTCTTATATGTTCAATAGTACTTTCTTGAAAAGAATAATTTGTATTCAAATGCATGATATACAAAGTTGTTGTTGTTTTATTATTATTATTATTATTATTATTATTATTATTATTGTTGTTGTTATTCGTACATGTACTAATTTACGTGTAATGGACATATATCTGAAAAAGCGAGTATGTCGTAAATGTTGATATTTTGAAGTTTTGATCACAAATTCAATTTCCTTCGAATAGTGTAAGAATTTGCTTGGCACATTTTGTATCAATATCAATATTTTAAATTCTTGTGCCTCAAGTGTACCAAGATATTGTAGTGACTGTGTGTACCATATTGCCTATATTTTAAAAAAAGAGTTAAATAATACAAAATTTACTATCGGGTTCTCTTTTCATTCTCCTGTTACTCCACTAGTACATACTCATTAAGCGCACTGTTCATCATACAACAAACAAAAATGTTTCACTAAAGATTAATTGAAGTATATCTCCGTAAAACATACAATTGCAAACATGAATTTTACTTCGCTCATTGCACCTTGTCTCTTCTCATTCTACACGAATATATATCTATAAAAACTGGAACATTATGGACTAAAATTTAGGGAAGAGTAGTCGAGATGAAATATAATTTTTGAGTCAATAATTACAAGTATTCTAAAACACAAAACGACCAGTTGAAGGAGCGAAACCCACTTTAGACCGCAGAAGATGGTACAAAGTCGAAGAAGAGATCCAACTAAATTATAGCTTAAAAATAACAAACTTGATTAATAAACTCTTTGCAAATTAACGAATCCCAACTCGAACTCAAGTGCGAATTACGTAGTTCACTCAACTTCTGACGCATTGCAAACGGGGACTTTGGGCTCGCAAGCAGAAAGCAACTCCTGGCAGCCAGCCGCCTTTTCCTCCGCAGCGTCACGTAGCAGGGCCCACGTGGCCCGTCGCGTGCAGTGCGCGAAGGCGGGCTCTCCGGGGCGCCGCCCAGCTGGCGCGCTCACGCGAGAGGTTCCGGCGGGGGGGGGAGGGGGGGGGGGCAATTTAGGCGTCAGGCGCCGCGCCGCGCCGCGCCGCTTCTCGCCCGGGCCGACCCACCCGCAATCGGGCCTCGCGCTTGCGCCGCGTGGGAACTCGGACTCGGGACGCGGCCGCCCCCCGCCCCGCCCCACGCGTTCCTGCGCGGGCCCGATGATGGACGCGCGCCCGCCGCCTAATGCCCCATTGTCCGGCGCGGCCCGGCCCGGCAGCGGAGACAGCGACGCGCGGACAGGCAGCGAACCCTCCGCCCGCCCGGCCCGGCCCGGCGCGCCGCGCCGCGTGCTGCCAGCTGGCATTGAACCCGCGACCGCTCGGACAAAGCAGACAGCGAAAGAAGCGAAAGCGATTTTTTCATCATAATTTCTGTATATGTCACAATGAATACAGTCAATATCCGACTGGAATATAAGATGAGGAAAACAATGTAAGAGAAAAGAACGTCTACCGAATTGTCAGACACAAAAAGCGACAGTAAGGATTTCGTCATTCAATGAGAGCACTGTTAGAAGTGGTTTATGAAAAACTTCGAACTTTCTTCATTTTCCATTTTCTAAGTTCTGTGAAATTTGACTTGCCCTCGTTTAAATAATGTGATTTAAAAATGTCTGTTACATTTTTCTTTGGTTTTGAGAAAATTAAATTAAATTTATCATGAGCCCATATAAAAGAAAATAATATTCATTTCGCAATATGGAGGAGCACGAAGAAAAAAAATATCTCGACTCTATTAAATAACTGAAAAAAGTATTCAAAGTTTCGATGTCTAATATTACGACAAAAATAGTGCACTCACTTAATGTCATTTTCGATGTTGTTTACATTGTATTCCAGTATTATACAACTGCTTCATTAAAATGCGAAAGGAAGGGAATTGTAGCAATATTTTATTAAATGAATCATCAGTATGAAATATCTAAAAGTAATTCTATACCCAGGTCATTTAATATCCATCTGTAATTGATTCCAAGCTTTTTCTATATCCTTATGGGAACGCGACAAAAAAATGTATGTGCAATTTTATAAAATAAAAATGAGTAATGCGAATATTTGACCAATTTTCAGTGCGATGAGTTCTGTTTAGGCACTCTTTGAATTTCTGTTTTCAAAAGTGGTGCTGATCATTTGTGTGGGGAATAATATTTCTGTTCGATGTCAGTTATATCGATTTGGAAATCATCTTTCAGTATTACTTACAGTTTGGTAAAGACTGATAAGAAAGTATTCACCAAGTTTCGTTTTATAAACGTCTTCAACAGTTACAACGTCTGTACAGCGTGTATACTTGCAGGAAAAAGCAAAGTTATTTCATACGACAGCTAGCAATTACATTTAGATGCGTTAAAGTACAGAATTTTTGTCTCACACTTTGGAGGATAACATTTTTATAATCAGTGCCTAGAACGGGAAACGATTTTTTAAACTTTTTTTCTTATTTATTGCACCGAGCAGTGGATAAACCAATTTACAGGTTTGAAATAGGATGCAAACACTAAAACAACTTATACAATCTCAACACAATAGCACCGGGGTACTTGCAATTAAACGAACTCAACCCAATTTTATGTGTGAGAGTGAATCGCCTCTGAGAACCTCATTTTTATGGATTTTATGCTCAGGGCAGTGGTGTGATAGGAGTGGAAAAGGGAGGGGAGTGAGCTTAGTATTATGATGGTTACGGAGGTCTGAATTCACCTTTGGGAAGGCGTGATTTGATTGTAGTAAGACCATTACTGGATTTGTCCAGATTGTAGAATGTAGAGTCTGACACCGAAAATTAGGTTTAGGTTGGTGAAGAATTTTTGCTAATGTTTAAATATGCAGAGTAATGGTATCGATGTTCAATTCCCAGAGGAACTATTTATTAGATATATACCATGAAGCGGAAACCGACTTTTGGAGAATTTTATTATAAAATTGGATTCCTTTGTTTGTGCAGCACCGCCTCAAACAGGACAGCGATATTGATGGTCTTAAAGCGGTTTTATAAAGATGCATGGTTATGGTAATGTGAGATTTCCGCGTGAGACGAGTGTCTAGGATTGCTCCTAGGTATTTCACGGATTTGTTGGATGGTAGCCAAGGAACTAGTGGATTTTCCTATTGTGATAGTTGGTGGGTGAGTTATTCTTTCAAGTGCAAAAATGTTTGCTTCGCATTTTGCTGCGTTTAAGTGCAGGCGCCATTTCGCTGCCCAGTCAGAGAAAGTGTAAAAGACTGGCTATAAATTGTTGATTACTACTGATAGATCGTGTTTGGCAGAGAATATTGCGGCGTCATCTGCATTTAGAGCCATAGAACAGGCTGTGGTACTTGGTATATCTGCTGTAAACAAATTGAAGAGGGTCGAGGAGAGAGGTGAACCTAGAGATACCCCAGCCTGAATTATCATAGGCGCGGGGAAAGAGGATTTTCTTCGAACCGAAAATCTATTTTCGAGAAAACTGCTGATGTTTTTGACAAGATAATCGGGAGTACCGTACTTCCTCATTTTGTAGAGCAGACCTGGAAGCCAGATTTTGTCAAAGACACTAGCAAAGTCTGAAAAGACTGCAGAGATATTGCTTATTTTGAAACGCGTGTCCTATGATTTTTTTAATATTTGTAATTTCTTAGATTCTTGTATCTAAAATTATTCTACAATACATTGAAAATTTAATTTAATTATTTAACTTCAAACACAGTTAAAAACTTGACGTACTATTAGGAGAAGATTATTCTGTACACTTTATCTTAAATTCTGGAATCTCTACCCTTACCCATACACAAGTTTAATTCTGAATACAGATGGAAATAAGCATTTATGGTAAGGATTGATAAGACACATTCGCTCCAGTGTAATAAAAACTATTTGCACTGGCAATCAGCTATAGATTTTTCCTTTTATTCCTCATCGTACCCTTCTTGAAAGAATCGACTCCCTGCTATTACAACATGGAGAATGATCATTTGAATAACAGTTTTATCCGTAAAACTCCAGAAGATGTGCACAGATAGGGAAGTTACAAGTACATCGAGAAGCAAACCAAGGGGCCATCTCAACACTTGCTCAAAGGATCAGGGAAACTGACGAAAAGCCTGACCACGATGGGATTCATTCAAACAGAAGCTGAGGTACAATACTTGTTACAAGTTTTTTACAAACATACAGTTCAAATGTAATTAATACATTTAATATCATTGTTGAAATTAATATTACTTTCCTCTTTGATGCTCTATAGTCTCTAACTGTATGGAAACAGTTATGAAGGAGGAAATATAGGCAGTTACTGGGGACTTAAACGATTTTTTACTTAAACGAATTTAATCGTTTAATATTATCAGGCAATATATTGTAAAATAATATGAATATATTGTATGTGAATTTTTTGTCGTGAAATGTTGACACTGTCACCTGATGAATATGATTACTATGTCGAATGTTATAGCTATAGACATCAGTATTAGCTGAAAATATGTTCCCACCCTTGAATAAGCCATTTTTGACAAACACCACTGATTTGTAAATCAAGAGGCAAGGTAATCATAGAATTCCTAACTTAATAAAGAGAGGCTTT